>JAVHNF010019852.1:0-41466 GCA_034783455.1 Micropsitta finschii | reverse complement strand
GGTTACCCTGCTCTTGCAGGGGGGTTGGACTAGATGATCTTTTGAGGTCCCTTCCAACCCTTGGGATTCTGTGATTCCGTGATTCCCTGTCTTACACTTGAGTGTTTGCACGAGTAATGCTCCCAGTTTCTCTTCCATTCTGGCAGATGGCAGATATAGGGAGCTGAAGTGGAGAGAAGCAGTGATACTGTGCAGCATCCAAGAAATAGCTGTTGTTGTTCTTCATGTCCCTGAGTCTGTCACTCTAATGGAAAAACAAGAGAGGGTGGCTTTGGCCCTGTGTGCACACACATTGCGGTTCACCCGGGTAGTCCAATGTCTGCCTAAAATTGATCTTAGAAAAGGTTATTTTCCAAGTGTAGTTATTAAGAGTTGATGACTAATTAGAAGTGGGACTTAGTCTCTATTCAGTTACAATGAAGAGTGTGTTTACATATAAGGAAGCAGCATATGAAACCATCAGTATTGCATTTTTCCATATTTTTTTCTTTAAACTTTGGTATTGTGGTTTTTCAAATATTATTTGTTCAGTAGTAGAAATAAAATGCTGATTTATTTTTTTTTACAGGAATGGCAGTAATAGCATATCACTTGTTCTTACTCAGTGCTGCTTCTCCATAAGAGAATAAATACTATCTAATGACCAGAATTCATACATCTAATGACGTATTCATATATCTGCATGAATAAAAGCAAAACCTTCATTATCACAATCACTGAAGCTTCCCAATTAAAAAGAGGCCATAAACATTTTAATTGGCAGAAACTGGTGACACTTGTTACAGCAACTTATTTATGAGTTTACCTGCAATGCTCTCTTACTTGCAGTGCTCTCTTTTGTATGACTGGCTTAAAACACTTTTGGTTTTGTGTTAGAAATGTTAAGGCTATGTAAGTGGGTTAGTTGTTGGATAACCAGCATCATACTCCGTGGTCTAGAACTCTACATCAGTTGTTGGATCTATTTATCTTCTTCTGAGGATGTTGCTTTATTCAACCAAAATCAGAGTGACACAACAGGCTTTTTCAGCAAATATTTTGTCCCTGTTTATCACAGATCGTCTGCCTTCCAAAAAGCCTAACTCCTCAGAACGTAACTGTAGCTCCACATCTTTTCAGATGCGAGAAAAAGATTAACTAGTTTCCATCTTGCATTAAAAAAAAAAAAAAAAAGTTGTTGTTAACACTATATTAAGGGCAATGTATTCATACATTTCAGTATGGCTGTCACTTTTTTGGAATCCTGAAAATGTGGCCTAATCCTAAAATCACAGAATGGTTTGGGTTAGTAGGGAATTTAAAGAACATCTGGTTACAACTCCTCTGCCATGGGCAGGGACACCTTCCACTAGACCAGGTTGCTCAAAGTTCCTTCCATCCTGGCCTTGAACACTGCCAGGGATGTGACATCCACAGCTTCTGTGGGCAACCTAGGACAGTGCCTCACCACCCTCACAATATAAAAAAATGATGTTTCTAAACTGAAAGGCCAATAGTTTTTGCTGTTACTTGCAGTGTAGCTGGTAGTTGCACTATTTGAGAAATGGCATGGCATGCCAGAGGCAACTCTGTTGCCTTGCAATAGCTGTATTTGTGGTAGACAGCTGTGGCAATTTCCCTGTCCCGCTGGAGGCAGGGTGTGCGTGCAGCCTGTGACATACTCAAGAGTATCACTCCAAGAGCAAAAGGATCGTTGTTGCCTTAAAAGTTTAACACAGTATCTGAGAACATTCAGCATAGTCTCAGGATGACTCATGGATTTTAGCTTGTTATTTCCAAACAGCTCGCTTTCTTCAAGCTCTTCTTGGTTAGGTGTTCGAGAGTGCGTAAATACTTTATTAAAAAGAGAGACAGATTGAGACACAATAATGGAGCAATATGAGTACCTGAACTAGATACCTAAATAATACTGCTAATAATTCTGATGAATCATTTTTGAGCAACAGGAGGCACTCCCATCCCACAGGCTAAGCACATTGCTTGCACAGTTCTCTTAACCTTGAGAATTGAAAATGAGAATTAGCTAAAACCTGTAAGGCAGTACTAGCTACCAGTAGACCACTGAACAAGCCACATACTCTGAACTGCAGCTCCGCCAGTCTATGTTCAAAATTTGTTTAGCAAATCAGGCAGTTACACTTTTCCCCCTACCCCTCTGTGTATATACATGATTACTCAGAACTCTTTAGGTGGTAGGCTTGGATGTTCTGGTAGATGATAAGAGCTCAGTGTGACTGTTGGCTTTTATACCGTGTCCATCTGTATGTACTGCGTGGGTCTGTAACTACTGTGGCAATACCAAAACAATCTGGAGAGTGGATGAAACTTCTGTGTTCAGTCAGTTATTTCTTTCCCGTATGGGATAAGCCTAGCAAAGTTAGGAAAACAACACTGAGGGCAAGAATCTCTTTTCTAGTGAATGCCATTTATTTTGCTGAGGATTGCAGTAATGATGGTCCTTGGATCACCTTAATAAAAAAAAAAAATTAGGAGCAATACATTTTAGATATATGTTTTTAAAAAAGCAAGGGAATGGCAGTGTATGCAAAAACACAGTTAAAGGAGGGACTGTAAAATATAAAAAAGGTGAAGTATATTGGGTAGAAATTCTCATATTTAAATGTTGTTTATAATGTGCAGATTGCTATGGGTAGAAAAGTTATTTACTTCACAAAGCTCACATTTGATTCCTGTCTGCTAAAATATTTTAATTGCTGTGTAATATTTCTGTTCTGTATTGTAGTTTGTATCCTTCGATGCACACAAAATCTAGGGGAAACTGGTTTCCCCTTTGTGAAATAGGCCATTAAAAAGTTAAATAACACAAGAAAAGGACTTCCATCTCTTCCTGTGTCCTAATTTGTTGTTCCTCTGATAATTTTAATAATTTTTCTGGTTTAAGTCTTTTTTCAACTGAAGAAGTCTCTTGTTTGACAGAAATCAAATTTTGTAGGTATAAGCACATTGAAATTATTGCATTATATACCTGCTGTTCCTTTGACTTTGTTGGAAGTCTGAAGAGTAAGTGGCAAAGATAGACTAATTAGATTTAAATTAAAAGTCTTGGTTATTAAGACCAACCTGAAATTCTCCATTATATGAAAGTGATATCTTTTGCATACTGGGTCAGAGGTAAAGTTCACTGCAACAACTTCTTAAACTTCTGCAGCAGTGTTTGCAATGCAAACAAGCTTAGACTGCAGAGTCATCAACCCTGTATCTTCCCCCATGTTGTCTTTAGGGTAGTGTACGTACTTGAAAAATTTAGTATCTTTATCTAAATATCTACATAGACAATATAACTGTGTTGCTTAACATCACTTCTGTTTTTTTTTCTTTAGAAAAGACATTTTATTAGTGATAATTCTTACTGGTTTACAGTAGACATGAAAATACTCAAAATTATAGTTAACCAAAATGCTTCATACTAAAGTTTATGAATAATTTCTTCTTCTAGAATGATGAATGCCTGACTGCACTGGGTATGAGAGGAGGAAGGAGTTGTCCACTTGAGCAAGAGACAGTAAGTATTATGTAATTTTTTGCAGTATCTTCTGTACCTGTTGCACTCTATCTGTGCATTTTGAAAGCACATTCTGTGGTTTTTGGGTTTTTTGATTTTTTGTTCAGCATGATCCCAAGGAATTTTTGCTACCCTAGTTTTTGTAATTTTTAGAAGCATATTCATAACTGGCATAACAATGTTACTGGTTTTATGTCACTCTTGAAAAATATTTTTGTAACAATTTGATGAACATGGATTTTTATTTTTTGCTTGAACTTGGACCTAGACTGAACTTAACAAATGTCTGAATGTCACACCAGAATTTCCATTGCTTTGGGCATTAATGTGACTGGCTTACATTCTTCTTTGATCCCAAAGTGCGGTTTTGGTATTGCATTATAGCCATTTTCTGATCATATGTCTCCAGAGAGCATAATGTCTGTTTCCACATTTTGTTTAAATTGCCAGGCTTGCTAAACCAGTGGTATTACAGAATGCATGGGTGTTTTATGTTTTTTTTATTTCTTGGAGACGGAGTGGGACTTGATTGGTTTGAACCATTATTGGCAGTGTTTCCATGTTACTAAACTTTTGTAGTATATGCTAAAAACCCAAAACATTTACACCAGAACTATCTTACAAAACATAGTACAAAAAAAAAAAAAAAGGTACTTGTTGGTCTGCCTGTCATTGTTTCTCATGCTGCCAAGTAATTAGTGTTACTTTTGTTTTGTTTTGTTTTGTTTTTAACCTTTAGTGACCTCATGGTTTTGACTGCACTAATTCTAAGGAAACTGTTGTCACTTAGCTGAAGTGGGCACTGTTAGAGCAACCCTTACTGGACATAATCATCCAGGCTTCCAGTTCAATACTGTTTCTCTGTGATGCTCATTAGTGTGCTTTACTTTGATTCTTTCTGTAGTTCATATTTCTGTATTGTCAACATCACCTGTAATTACTGTGTTAGCATTCCTAGTGCAGGGAGGAGAGTTATGATAAAGGATATTTCATTGTTTAGCTTCTTTATGTAAGTTCAGGATTGCTGAATGTGTACTAAGATAAATTTCCTGTCTACTGAGAACTATGCTGACAGTAATTCTTTGATGCTGACCAGCTCACAAATTACCACATAGAATTTACAATAGTAGAATATTTTCCATCTTCTCCCATTCATAACTGATTTAATCTGTTTAATCAGTGAGGTGGAATTATGAAAATACAAGTGACATTGGCTTTATTTTTACACACATAACCCACAGGCTATCTTACTCAAAATAGAAACGCAAATATAAAAAGCACTGTGCAGTTCAGCAGTCTTAGGATTTAAATGCATGCTTTGCTGTCTCCTTCAAGCCTCTATAGCCTCCTGTCATTCCTAACAATCTCCATTTCTGACCACTTACATTTTTATAGAGGAGTCTGAGGTTAAGGATATATGTAGGGGAGCAGTGGTCTTCGTGTAAAATAGGTCATAATTTTGCTCTTCACTTATGATGAGGGAAGCGATCAATTTCCTTTTCTGTTCATTTGGTTTTAGCCTTTTCTGCTCTGAATTCATCAGGACAGATTTTCATAAATAGAACATAGGAAATAAGTAAGAAATTACATTTGATATTTTCATAGGGTAGAAATCCAGCTTGTGGTAGTGTGTTCTATGGAGGATGCATGATGCTGACCACTACTAGTACTTTTTTCCAGAAAAGTATAGATGCACTGTATTTAATTGAAAAATTAATTTAGTATGTGAAGCAGAATATAAATGTATTTTGGCAGTCATTTATAACACAGTATATATAAATCCTTATTTTTAAACAAACAAAAAAAAAAAAGTGGAGTGATTACAATGATGTTTTTGTACTAAATTTTTCCTTCAGTAAAACTGTCATACCGTTGAAGTATTTATTCAAACACATATGCTTCATGAGCACACAGAAGGGGATCTGAAGGTGGTGTAACAATTCTGAGAAAGTGAATGCATGAAGTTTTTTTTTTTCCTTTTGCTTTACAAGTAAATTGCTTATAAAACTAACAGCTGCTGTTTTGAACCTAATCTTAGTGAATTGAATGTTCTTAACCATTTCTACAATCCCACAGTCCTTTATCTTGCCTCTCCTGCTGCTTTCCCACCACCCCTGATCCCATTAGCAAAACTTGAGACAGCCTCAGCTTTTACCAAAGTGCAGCTTTGGTTTCAGCTGCTTTTCTGCAAGAGGAAGTGAATGTTGCGCTTTTTTCTCTGTGGCATGGTTGTGATAAAACTGTGGTGCTCTTATCTCTCTTTTAGGTAGTGGCTCTTTATGACTACACAGCGCATCGATCAGATGAGCTAACCATCCATCGCAGTGACATTATCCAAGTGTTGTACAAAGATAATGATAACTGGTGGTTTGGCAGCCTAGCAAATGGACAGCAAGGCTATTTTCCAGCTAATTATGTGGCTGGTGAAAGTAAGTTTACTGCTGTCTTCCTGGTATACCAGTGTGGGTTTAACTGATGGTCCAAGATTTTACCATGCTGTACTGCTTATTGTTCTGAAGATATGAATTTATGTAGGACACAGATGGCATAATGATGACTTATTGTGATGCAGAAATTGTATAATGTTAGCTAACCTCTTAGCAAGTTGACATACCTGACTTAGCAGGGTATTGGCACTTAGTTAAGCATTCCAGCTTGTATAGTATTGGCTTAATTGTCAGTCCACTGGATTGATTCCTTGTCTCTTACATATAGCCACCTGGTACACGTGTTACCTTGCAATTTTTTAGGACACATCAAAGCATTTCATAGACATGTTAGGTTTTTCTTAGGCAATGTCCATTAGATCTAATCAGATACTTTTGTAAATACTCACGATTTTCCCCTCCTTTAATGTAGAATGCTCAGTTCCCAAATAAGTTGATTTCAGTATGCAGTTTTAAAAACCCAGTAATTGTTAAATTGCGTACCTGAGCATTGAACTTGCTCCAGTTCCTTGTCATTAAACAGTTTTGATTAAACTAAAACAGACAGAGCTAAATGAGTCTCAACAAATAATGTAGGAAACATCCTAACTGGGTCAACTGATGTAAAGATGCTCAGTGTCCTGACAGTTGTTAATATTCAGCTTATGGACATAGTGTGTGGTTGCATGCTACAAGAAGTTCATTTGCCTTACTAAATTATCAAACTATCAGTTATACTGGTGTTTAGAAATCTTTTAACCCGGCATTTCTCAAGATGTCTTCCCCCATTTTCGGGTTCCTTCCTCTCTTTAAAGCGAAGTCTAGAATTTATGTCTCCTTCCTAAAAAAAACTTGTACATAACACTGTGCTAACTTGATGATGATAATAACTAAGGTTAGCTTAACTACTGCCCTTCCCCTTTGTCATCCCCTTGCACATCCTGTTCATTTTCTCCTTCCTTTTTGCCTTGCAAAATAAGCCGGAGAGCAGTCTGTAGGAAGAGTCTTCAGTAATAGCCTGTTGTTCTTAAAACAAAATATTTGAGGCATTTATCCAACTATGAAAAAAAAAAAAAAACAAAATCCTGGTATATGATTTATTATTTAGGTTGGTGACCATCTTATTATTCAAAAGAAATGTATATGATACATTTGTTAAGTATCAGCTACATTGCTATCAGTATGGACTTTGTTCTTAGTCATGCAAATGCTTATTTTTATTCTATATAATTACCTATATATAAATCACATTTAAATCTAAGCTTATTAATATAAATGAAAGTTAATGGGCAAATGTTGGTAAATTCTTATACAAAGTTTAGGTTCAAACATTTTTCACATCCTGTTTTTGGCTAGATCGTAATGTTATGGTTGTTCACTTAAAATAAATATTGTCATAATACTTTATGGCTCTCATAATGGTCAGTTATGTATCCTGTTTTCAGAAGAATGTGAAGAACAGCCTTCAGGATTAGTACCAGATTCTGCTCCTCTCCTACCTGAAGGACCAACAGAAGCAGAGGAAGATTCTGCAACACTACATAAGGTAACAATTTCAGAAGGAAGGATTCTCTAAGTAGTGGTGGAGTATGTCTTTTGTGCGCAAGGTGGACTGTATTAATTTTCAGTCCTTTTTGGAAAAGCTTCTTATGCATAGACCTCACTCCAGGTAAACACTTTGCTTTTCAACAGAAATCTAACATTTGAGTGGAAACAACTGTTCCATCATGTAGCAATTAAGTAATCTGCCTACTTTTTCACTATCCTGATGAGTGGCAAATCTCCCATTGACTCCAGAGATTACAGTACTATCTCCTACAGCTACCAGATATAAATAATGGTTGAAGAAACAACATGGATTTGTCAAAACCTGATATACTTTTCAGCATTTGACTGTAACTGTTGGAATATGCACTGCCCAGAGGTTCTTCAAATTTTCTGCCTGAAATTTCCTTATCAGGTTGCTTACGAAAAAGCTGTGATGTTTGTCTCTTGAGAGTTTTTCAGTCCATGTAGTAATATCCTAATGAAAGATAAACTATATGATCAAAAGTCTTATTACCAGACCAGGAGATACGCTGCATTTAAGCATGCTTACTTGCCAATAGATGTTTCTGTTTAAAAGCTGCTGAGGGTTCTCAGATATGAATGACTGTACCCATCTTGTATGTTCTCAGGAGGGTATATTATAGAGAATTCATATTTTTAAGGAGCAAAGAAGAGAAAGGCTTTTTACTTGACTAGATCTAATATCTCTCCACTCCCACCATATGCTTTTACTGAGTTGCATATGGCATTATGTTATTGTTTACGTATCACATATGATATTGTACACAGAAGCATTCGTGTTTGTGTGATTTTAGTTAGCAGTCAGAATCCAGGATGTGCAGAAGAACAAAGAAACAGCAGCCAGGTTTTAGTTAAAGAAAAAAAAAAATAGGGGTTTGGGGGTTTGGTTTTTAATGCTTTTTTAGGGATCTTTAGAGATAACTATGATGAGCAGAGCAGGCCAAATCATGTAGGTTGCAAAAGACCTTTAAGATCAAGTCCAACCACTACCCCAGGACTGCCAAGTCCACCAATAAACTATGTCTCTAAAGGCCTCATATGCATGGAGTTTGAATGCTTGTAGGGATGCTTCCACCAATTCCCTGGGGAGCCTGTTCCAATGCCTTTCTGTTCTCCAGACAAAGATTAGAAGCCTTGCTTAGCTCATGTTCCCCTTCTTTGAAGTAAGACCGATGATTGTCTTAAAACATGGAATACTTTGTAAGAAAAAAAAGTAAATTAATAAACATTACCTCAATAGCTGTTACAAATTAAGATTTTTTTCATTCCAAAATGTTTGTATCCTCCTTACATGTGCTCTCCACAGCTGTTGATTTAGTCAAATGGTGCTGACGGAACTACTTTAAAAGTGACTTTTTTTTCACATTGCTTCCAAATTACTTGACTTTTTCCACGTATTTTTCTAAAATTGAATCTAATATTTTGCTTCTGATTTGTGAGACTCAAAGCATATGCTGTGTTGCTTAATTACAATTTTTTCTTTTTTCAGATGATTTATGTATTCTTTGCTGCATAATATATGTTGCAATGTTCAGAGAAGGTTATAACACTCAAAGCTACTTCTATTAACCTTTTTTGTGTAGCTTATTGGTTTCAGTAGGTGAATAGAGAGAGGTAGCATTTAATAAATTATTGAGTATAGATTACTCATTTGGCAGTCTTGTTGAAGCCAGCTGTCTTGTTGAAGCCAACGGCTATAAGTCAAATTACCAAGTGTTTTGTTTCTAACTATACTTGAAAAACAGAATTAATCACTACACCAAGTAGTAATAATTAAAGTATCTTTTACCTCTTCATAGCTGACAAACTCATAGCCAAAACATTTTCCAAGAAAGACAAGGGTACAGTGGTTCTAGATAGTCCTGTAAAGGCAGACTGGAGCAAATACGGGGAAAACTACGTTACTAGAAAGCATAAAGATTTCTTTCATCTGTTGTCCACACTGCTGGAGGCAGGGGATATGTGGCCACACTCACCCAGTTTCACTCAGACCCAGATAAGACAAGAGAGAAGTGCCAAGATACTTACTGTCATTAAACACTTGATCATTTTTATCCATGTCTTTTTTTCTGTTTTAATCTAGTAGGAGTCTTGTTGATTTGCTAGATCAAAATTCTTTTTAGTGCACTAACTAATGTTAACAACATTTGCAACCAGTATTTATTATTCAGCTTTGTGAGAAATAACATTTGATTAGTTTTGATCACTTATATTTTCTCAAGTGTCTATGGTTGATATATTTTTGTAACAAAAGTTTTTGTATTACTAGTAGCACTATTTTAGTAACATTCAGTTTTAGTAGTATTTCATTGAAATATTCCTTACTTTGATTCTATTGGCACTTTGAATTAAATTGACTGCATATTTAATTATTTTATAGTAGTCTATATAGTACATGCAGATATTCAAAAGACATGATGAATAAAGCATACAATAACAGCCAGAAATCAAGCAAATATATTGGGTTTTATCTTGCACAGCATCCAAGGGCACCTCAGAATCACAGGTCCAGAGAACAGTAATAAAACATGTACAAGTCCTGGAAAAAATGGTATGAGAGGGTATTAGAAGACTACATTAGCAAAGAATGAGCAGTGAAAAGAGTGTATAAAATAATACATGATGTAGAGAGATGAATTGGATGAACTCTTTTTTCTTTTGTTTTTTTTCTTTTTCTTTTTCTTTTTTTTTTTTTTTGTTCCCCCCGTCTGCTGTTAAGAAGGATAAGCAAGATCAGGGAACATTAAGCTGGAATAGAACACATCTAATATTGGTAGAAGGAAATTTTTGTCCATGCCATACTTAACCTGGTGAACCTAGTTACTACAAGACACTATTAAATTTATGTTCTCAGGGATTAATTTTTTAATAACATGTTTTAGTCCGAGGTAATGGCTGAGATCCCAAAAGCATCTATATGACTGGGAAACATAAATCTGGCTGATATTTTTAATTTCAAATTGCACGAGCACTGTATAAATCACCAAGCTAGTGAGTTGAATCAAATGATGAATCAAATCTTTGTGTAAAATTTGCAGTTATTTGAAGTGTAATGGTTTTACAAAAGCAGTGGAGTGCTGCACAGAAGAAACAAATTATCATTTAGCTTATAATGAAGGTAAGTTATAGAGCACTTTGGCTTTAGGCAATACCAGATACTTCTGAGACAAAACTGCTAAGAGGACCACTGAGGGGGCTGGTCGGTTATGGCAATTCCTGTGTTGCAGCAGTGACATAGCAACTTCTCTTCCTATTCATCTCATTTCTTTTCAGTATAAGAGCTGATGAAAGGAAATGCCAATTTCTTTTACATGAGAAATAAGAAAAATCATTATTTTCTAATAACCTATAGTTTAAAGTTTTTCTGCTTTGGCAGAAAATGAAACTTTTTTCTTTTACTTTTTGATATTTTTTTGGTTGGTTGGTTTTGGGGGGGTTTTTTGTTAAACCCAAAATTATTTATTGAATAATTAAGTTGTTGCTTAAGTTGCTACTACTAGCAGGAAAATATAACTGAATTTTGGGGTTGTATTTCGTTTATGGACACAAGTGTGGTTTTCCCAAATAGTTACATGCACTCTGCTGGATGTATCTTTTGTTCTTTGTGGATTATTTGAGGAATCCTTAATATTTAGCTCTAGACTGCAAAACACAATTACTGTGAAAATCATTATAGCATTTACTCATCAGATTTTTCTATAATACCAGACTAAACAGGGCACTTAAAATGAATATTACTATGATTTTAATTACTGAGAATACCAGCTAGTCTAATTAAAAATAGTTTTTCAAGTGCAGATATTATAAATGCATATCTGACTAATTGTCAGAATTGTATGATGAGTGAATAAAATGGAATCATTAACATTAGAAGAGGGTATAATACTCAAGATCCAATATTAATCTTTGGAAATAATAAAAAGAGTTGCAGTTCAAAGAACTTGCTTTCAAAATGCCTTCTACTATCATCTTTGTATTCCTAACATAATAATTTTATGCAAACCTTGTTTTCCTGCCTTGTGAGTTACTTAATTTCTGAGCCACAAAATTAGATCATAATCATCTTTAATTACAACATACATCTAAACTGCCGATAGAAATTTCATGGAGTGAAGTTCTCACTGCACTGATGAAGAATCCCAAGAAATAGAAACAGACCTGTCATCTGTCTACTCTAGTGGATGTGCTGGTTTCAGATTCTGTAAGATGAAGGCAGAAAAAACAAGAATTCAGATAGGATTCTGTTAGAAACCAGAATTTGGGGGTTACAGAATTTTGGCAAATCAGAGACGTTTCAAAGTCAATAGTGTGTCTTTTTAATGTTCTGTTGTCTATAAAATCTTGTGAATATGTTTATGATTTAGCCTGCCACTCACTATGTAAAATGCATCTAATAGGATTCTGGATGTGGAGTACTCAATTCTACATTAAGTGAGAATAGTGGTAAATAGTAATAGACAAAAACAAAACAATAATTTTAAAAGTATAAAAATTACTTTTCTAGCATATTTGTCTTTGAGAAATGATGTTAAGGTATAAAATAATGGTCATAAGCATGAAAAGATTTACCTTCAAGAACTACATGTTTATTGCACAATTTGGGTAATCTACCCAAAGATCATCAAAACTTGATTCCATGTATATTTAAACAAAGTTGAGGATTATCACCACTCACATAAATAATTCATGTTCTCACTGTTCTTCTTTCCCTTGAGTAGGCTGTTGTCAGACTTTCTGAATACATAGCCTAGTGTGTCTGAAACTAACCTGCCAAGTAATTGATGCTTTTCCTCGGGCTTGAGCTCTTTCAATGTGGGTGTTTTTATGGGCTCAGAATTTACTTATGAGATCTAAATATTTTAAAAGCATAGAAAACTTGCTCAAAAAAAATACTTTGAAAAATACGCACTAAAAATTTTTCTATTAGTTTCATCAAAAACTTTAATTTTGTAGTCTGTGCTGTTTCTATGTTCTCCTTTAATGGTCACATTCTTCAGATTACAGGGCAACACTTCAGTGGAAGGGCTAGGAAGATGTGATAATGCTAATGAGGGAAACATTACAAAATTAATACAAATGAACTTTTGCAGTGAATAGAGCTGAAGACTTTCAACACATCATGAAATGTGTTGAATTTCAAGGTTCAGAAAGGTTGCAAATCCAAAAAATATAACATTCAATTGAATTATAATCTATTATAGTGAAGGTTATAATTCTTGTCTTTGTTTGTTGCTAATATGATTACAGATCTCCCTAAAGGCATTGATATCTGGGCTGAAACAAGCTGCTTTTCTAGAATCAGTGTGCAAATCTGCTCTGTGGTCTTCCACGTAAACTCTTGAATAGGCATTATAAAATAGACACATCTGCAAATCTACTTTTGAAATAGTAATTACTTTGATTTTTCTCGAAGAAGTCATTCCTCTGAAGGAAATGTTATTGTGAGGAATGGACAATTTTCCTTAAACGTTACCCAATGTTAACATATTTCAGCTTTTTAGGTCTTATTTTTAGATAATGCAGTTTGTACTGTTGAAGCTGAATTACTCTCTCTTAAGCATGTATGGTACTACTTTATTTGTAAGCTGGTAGCTCTTTCTTTTTCAACTCCAAAACCACCTCTATGGTTCCTAATGCAGTCTGTCTCATGAAATATTTGTGCCTGTGTCTATAGTATTTACTTGAGTCATTGAAAGAAAAGGTCTCTGGTTTATAAGCAAATTAATATCTGTTGGAGTAAAAAAGGGAACATGAAATAACACCCATAGTCATTGCCATAAGTCACTGTGCTGTTTAATGAAAGGAAGAATCAGGCTGAGCTGTTGAACTGGTCAAGCAAAACCAAAAATACTATTCAAGGACATTTATATTATTAACATAGCTCTCAGGAGCAAGCTAACTTCTCTCTTCCCCTGGTTTTCTCATTGGGTCCTCATAGCCTCTCTCTGAACAAGATTGAACTAATTTTATGCAAATTTTAATGCGAAGCTGTAACCACAGATAAATTCCAAGAGGCCAAGACTTCAAGACTGGAAACAGCTGTTTTAAACCATAGTGCTTCAGTCTGAAGTATCTTGTCTCCACTCTTCCTTCTCTTTCTTTTGTTGACCCTCAGTTATCTAATTGATTTGATTTCTGAGATGTAATATTTGTTTGTGTTGAGCTACGACTACTGTTTTCACCCACCAGATTTCCGGATGGTCTTTTCTAGCCCTGAACACCTCTGGGATTTTGCAGTTGCAAAGACTAGGCAAGGCAAAGTCCTCTCTGACTGTGGCTCTAGCGTTCATGCTAGAGAATTTAGCTTAGTCCTAAACACTTCAGTGGTTTAGCAGGTTTTTTATGGGAAAGATAAAATTCATGCTAATGTCTCTGTTGCATAGAGAGCTACAGTTCTGCTACATACTAAGTAGTGATAGACATAAGAGTTACAATATGGTTAATCTTATTTAGGTAGGTTTGTTCTTTAAAAATACTAGGAGGGGAGAAAAGGCAATTATAAGTTGATTGAATTTTAAATAAGCAAAATAAATATATGTAATTCCACTAGCAAATCTCCCTGCCAGTTGTTCATTTAATGTGGAAATGTGTGGAAGGGTACAAAATAGCAGGAAAGAAAATGGTGAGTCTAGTGTGGTGTCACAGCATTTCTCCCAAACTTGACTTGTTAGAACAGTTTAGATGGGAGGCATCAATATGGTTCTGGGGAATTAAGTACCTTGCTATAAATCTTATATCCATGGACTGTGTAATAGTGTAATACAAACTTAATAATGAGCTTAACATCCTAAAGACTAATCTAAAAAAAACAGAGACATGTCCATTCTTGCCATCTGTGATCCAGTGGATCTTTAATTCGATCAAGCTCTGTAGAAACAGCTTCTATGGGAGAGTTCCCTTGTGCAGAGTAGGCTATAGAACAAGATGATTTACTTTAATGGCTTGAATCACCAGAATATATTGCTCCATTCTGTCCATCTACTACTTAGTCTGTTAGGCAACCTCCACAGACCATCAGTCTTGGAGGCAGCTCTGCCCAGCCTAGAGAAAACCACGACAAAGACTAGACTTGGAATGAGCCTTTGTTCCTAGTACTTCCTTTAGATGCTCTCTGCTTCAGGTTTTGCTCGGAATTGAGTTCTGATACTGGTTGTTTGCACAGTTTGACCAGAGAGGGTTTAGTGCTTGACTTACTGCTGTGGATTCTACAGCAGGAGTCAGGAACTGATACGCTTTTGTGTATTTAGCCTTTAATTGTTTTGCCTTGGTTGCTTTGTATGTGGCAATACTGAGACAGCAAAGTACCAAAAAATGAGCTCTAAAGCCAACAAGCCTTCAAGAAAAGGAAAGTGTATGTTTTATTACAATTTTTATTTTTATGAATGTAAACAAAACAAGAGAAGCGTCATAAAATTTAAGCTTCGAGAGTTGATATGAACTGATGTTTTATCCTTCTGGTAGTCTGTATCTTTCAAAGGATGGAGAATTATAATATGACAACAAAATTGTATAGATTGTTCTTTTGAAAGGTCTGTATTTGACTGTAGTATTACTACAATGTAGAGATTCTGTAATAGTTACTCAGAAAGGGAGGTAAAAAACCTAGTTCAACATCATTTCCACAGGATTTTCAGAAAAACATTTTGTTTTGACTGCAAGTAAAGTGAATTAATGATTTTATATGACAAGGAACCACAAAGTTATAAATGCTGAAGGAAGTATTAATTACTTAAGAGTCATTCCCTTTGCAGCACTCCCTTGTATTTAAATATCTGTGGCATTATAGCTCCTTCTTTTGTGTTTACTTTTACCATTGACTTAGTCTCAAATTTATCATTGTATTAACAAGGATTTTGTGTGTGAAGTAGACTTTTTTTGTCTCCTTCCTAGACCTGCCAATGTTGCATTATTATATTCTAATAGGCTGATTTTTGTCTAAACTAATCCATCAATCTATGCTTTTTCAGGAGACTAATTCTAATGACTAATATTGGAATGTGGTGGTTGTGGGCAATGTGCTTATATGAATTCAGCAAGTCAATGAGAACTTGATCCTGTTTCTTCTAAGTCAGCAGAATAGTAATATTAAAGTAATAATATTAGGGATCAGGGCCAAGACAAAAATGTACAAATTTCATTCAAGTACCACCATTTGTCACAGAACCAATAAGCTGAGGCTAAATGAAATTTCTGTTCAAACTCAAATAAAGCTCTACCAACATCAACTACAGATTTAGAGTGTCACATGGATTCATTACTACATTGCGATTCTTTATGACTGGCGATCCAAAATGTGTACTCGCTCACCTAAGAAGGGAGGGCTCTGAACCTCAAGGAGTTGCCTTGGACAATGTCCCAACCCAAGGGGAGAGTCCCTGTTTGCAGGACTGCTGTTCTGAGGAGAACTTACTCAAAATAGCTCTCTGGCAGGGCTCCTTTTATACCCTGGTCCCATAGCCCGCCATAGGCTCAGGACTCAACTTTCATGCCCCTGGACCTGCTGACCACCACCATGTGGGTGGGATAAGATCTGTGCAAGGAGGTTTTTAATTAATTCTATTTACAGTTTGAGAAAGTAATTAAACAGTTCAAAGCCTAAAACTGAGGTCTGGGAGATACTGTTTCTGGTTCCAGTATGGTCTTCATCTGTGTGTGCCAAGACAGTTTTCATCTGTGTCTCACTTCACACCAAATTAAAATTGGACAGTAGAACTTGACAAGGGAATGTTAAGTTTTGTTCATTAGGGCTTTGAAATCTGTGATGGTTAAGTTTAGTGTCTGAAAGGAAAGTATTTTCATTCCATTTTAAAATACCAAAACTAATGCTTAAGTGATAGAAAGAACTGCTATGAAGC
This sequence comes from Micropsitta finschii, assembly GCA_034783455.1. Lineage (NCBI taxonomy): Eukaryota > Metazoa > Chordata > Aves > Psittaciformes > Psittacidae > Micropsitta > Micropsitta finschii. The sequence continues at coordinate 25,093 of JAVHNF010019852.1, read as the reverse complement.
AACCCTCTGTTTTCTCCTGTTTACATTAAATACAGAGGGACCATGGTACACCTTGCCTGTGAGATCTCATATAATGAAAGGAACAACTGGCAGACTAAAAGCTCAGGAACTGTAATTTTTTATTTCTCTGTTGCTTCCAGAAACCTCTTGTTGACTTTGCGGTTGTTTTCAGATGCCGTATTGTTGTTAGACAATCCAGAACTGCTGAATGATACTCCCATCCTAACACTGCTTGGATTTAACTGGGGTTTTAGAGACAGTAGTGTCAGTAACCAGCTGTTTCCTGGAGCAATTCAGGCTGATTGCAGAACATTAAACATTTTATTTAGAAGCAGATGAGTACCTTTGTGCTTGACAGAATTGTATGGTCTGATCTTTTTTAACACTAAGGCTGTTTGAGAAATTCAGAAACAATGTAGTAGGCTTTGCTTTAGGCTAGCTATGATTGTGAATCTCAACTAGCAGTCTTAAAAAAGCAGAAATGTGGGCTAAGCTGAGGGTTGAGTTAGTTTCAAGCTCATTCTTCTTTCCTACCTGAAAAAAAAAAAAAAATCTTTTTTTTTTTTTTGAAAGCACTAGATCTAATCTGTCACTCCCTTCTCTGTCTTCGGGATTCCAGACTTTTTCTCCCCCTTTCCAAGGTCTTTATAGGAGCCAGTCCTCACTCCTATGGTGCCTGCCTGGATACAACTTGTTCTTTCATACATGCCATATCAAACAGACACTTACAGAATATAGCTGTCTTGCCAATCCCAAGTAGAGGTCCACAACAGATTTTCCCTGAGAGTTTTGTGAAGCTAGGTCTGAACCTGCGGTGTGCTGCACTGCTTTCCACAGCTTTTGTGGTGCTTTGTTGAGGTGCTCTGGAGGCCTGAAGTTCATGGCTGGATGTGCAGTGTATGCCTGCTTCCAGAAGAGCAATTTTTGAATAAGACATAAGGCCTATCAGTTGTGTTGGCTTCTGCCCTGCATGAAAACGAAACTACATGGTTGGTTACCAGGTATTTGGCAACAGTCTGTGGGGAAGAAAGTAGAGAAAATAATCTGTCCCTGAAGACAGTAAACTCAGGAAGGATACTCACATTTCCGTATGGGAATTCTTGCAGTAAGTACGAGAACTGTTAAGAGTTAGAAAGAGGTATGTTTAGAGAGGGAGCGAGTTGCATACAGACCCACTAATTAATTACATAGGAAATTAGAGCATTTACTTCAGCTATTCCGGGTCTGGGTTTTTTTTTTGTTGGGGTTTTGGTTTTCTTTTTAGCCCTGAATTATAAAGTAACCTGGAGAAATCTGAACTGAAACTTACAGGTTTAAAAAATGGACAGGTTTCTCTTTTCAAACTATGCTGTAAGAAGTCTTTTTAGCATTCTGTCTTTACTCACATAGTAGCAGAAATAACTTAATTCTTTATAGTAGCAGAAATAACTTAATTCTTTACAGATCATGTGTATTTTAAGGTGGCTTATAGCAATAACCCACTGTTTCTGCACATACCTGAAAACTCTCATTTGCAAGTATCTTGTTTTTTATAAAGCAGGGTACCGTTTCCTTGTTTGTAACCACATAGGAGTTAACATTTTATGGCTGATAGACATTCTTTTTCAAATGAGGTGTATTCTCTCCTTATTCAGGAAGCTGGTGGGTTTTCTGTGTATGTCTGTTGGCCCCATTGACTGTCATCTTTTTACCTTCCTGCTTTTTTTTTTTCTTCTCCTTTACAGATGTCTCCAGTCATCAGTAAGTCAGAGGACCTAAAATCTAACTCAGAGCATAGCAGAGAGAGAGACTCACCTGCAACTCAGTAAGCAAGAAATACAGTCTGCAGTGTTATTTCTACAACTGCTGTTAGGAAACTGTGAGAAATGTTTGAAGGGTTATTTTGTTTCAGCAAGCAAAGCAAGAAGTTAGCTTTAGGATAATCATTCAAAAAATGCTTCACACCTGCAATGTGAAGGAAATAATGGTTTCTATGTATATACTCACACATGTATGCATACACACACTCTCTCCCCACCAAAAAGCAAGGACTGTAATGTCTATGAGAATCAAAATTCAGAGATATGAGATTGCTGTGTCCTTAGCTGTGTATTAGGCTTTATTGCTACAAACTGAAAACTTTTTTTACCTTCTAAAGGTTAGCACATACTGAGAAGATGCAAACGAGCATCTTTGGTTGGGACACTTGCAGTTTTTAAAAATTGTATGAATTCATTGTGTGAAAGCTGTAAACAGATAAGATCATTTTGAACAAGATCTTCCATAACATCTTTAGCTATTGCAACCATTTATACTTAAAAAAATACATCTGAAAATACCTCCTATGTTTGCCATTACAGGTGTCTGTCATCTAAGCAAAGTTATTTCACTGATCATTTTCCAGAGTGATCCCCTCCCTAAATAAATCATCTGTGTGTATATGGTGTAGATGTAGATACATATCTAATTTTTACTTGTCTTTAAATCTTAACTTTCTACCTTCATCTATATCTAAATTTGAAAATAATTTGTGAGTGAGAAGTCCACATATATGATGAGGAATGACCTGTATAACAACATATTGACAGAATTCAGCATTGAATTTTAGGCATAACCATTCTGATAGAATGTATATCAAGGAAAGAAATGCCTTAAAAGCACAGCTACTGTGATGGTTGATACAGTCTGTTAGAAGCAACTATCAAAAATTTGGTATGACTCAACGCTATTAATAGGACTTCAGAAAACAATTATTTTGAGTGACCTGTCCAGGGCACACACTGAAGAATGTGAGATTCAAGAATTCTGAGTCATATCAAATGTGAAATATCCATTTTAATGGAAACTAAGGCTATCCTGAGAAGAGTTTCACACTGAAGTGTCACACCGAAGAAACAGAGCCCCAGAATGACTTCAGTTACATTTCCAAAAAAGTAAGAGAAAACACCTACATACCTGAGGCACAGGAATGTGCTCCCTCTTCCTGAGCTATAAGCAGAAGGCACATCATGGAGATGCCAGTCTGAAGTCATGCTTCATGTCACTGCTGTCCCATCTGGGCCTAAGAGCAGTGTTGCTGAGCCTCATTCACAAGCTTTCAGGGCACCAGACCACTTACATGTGATCATTAGTGAGAGAGAGAAGCCATGCAATAGCATTTGATACTCTACCTTGTCAGGGGACAACTAATTTGAAAGAGAAGAAGATAGACATGTCAGTCCTACACAGTATTTTCCTTCCATGTACAGAACATTCTAGGCTTTATTATGGTTTTCCGGCTTTTTTTCTCCAGTGTCTGTATTTTGTCTGACATGGAGAGGGCAGTTTTCACTGCATGTGTTCATGAATACACAGTTTAGCTTAAAAAAAAAAAGTAAGAATCAAACTATAGGCATATAGTCATCAGTCCATTAGCAAGGCTGATGTGTAAACATTTTCATCTATCAAATAGGATTACATAAGGACAGTGTCACTAACAGTAATGATCTTCTAGCACTTTCTGGGGGAAAACTGAATACATCTTGTTATAATTTTAGTTTTGATTCATCCATGCACTTACGTGTTTCAGCTGCGTTCAACCTAACAGTTCTGGTCACAGACCAAGACCCTTTTGTGCTAGGCACAGTACAAATTCTGTACAGAGATGGTACCTGCCCTTGAAAGGTTACAGTCAAAGTATTCTTATATATTTACAGTTAAATAAGGTTTCAACTTTCAGAAAGAGTAGGAATTCATGATAGAAGTGGTGTCACATCTGTATAATCCCTGGCATTATCTGCAAGACCTCTCTAATTCCTTCCATGCACAGGACATTCTTGTTGAAGGCACTAAGTGGGAAAGATACAGGAGCTCAATTGATGCTTTTGGCATTGTATGAAGTCTGATAAGCATAAATAGACATTGAAGTGATTTCTGATTCTGTAAATCTGTCATAGTTCACATAAATTAAAATGGAAAAACTAATCATACCCACTTCGCCTGCCTGTCTTTTTCTTGTTGAGTAAATAAACCAGGAATCTTTAGTTGCAAGTATTTTGGTGTCTAAGCTTAGGAAAGAAAAAAATGTGCAATGGCTTTAATGAAAGGAGGAAACTGGTAATTTGTAGTTTTTAATTACATCTGTTGACTGTTGAGCAAGGCTAGCTGATTTTTAAGATCACGAGCTGTTCTTTTCAAAGCAGCGCTATGATAAAAAGTAGGCTTGTCGAGTGGTCTCATATTTTGTCTTCATGTTTTTTCTGTCTTTGTTCTGCTGTGGAATGGTAGTTTTTGTAGCTGTTTCAGCATTGTACTCAGGGAACAGGCAGACAATTGCTCTAATGCATCAGCTGTGGGTGGAAAAAGCTCTAAATTTGGGCTAACTTTGTGTTTCTTTTACTCTTTTTATATCCACGTTCCTCTAGAGGTGCAAAGAAAAAGAAGAAAAGGATACAGAGGAATGAGAGAGAAAATCAGCACAACTTAATGGGTCTCAATACTTCTGTATCATCAGTTACAGCTAATGGTGTTGAAGATGAACCTACAGCCCATGTGGTAGAATTGAAGAAGAAGAAAAAGGCAGTGAGAGGCTCAAACTTAAGCACAAATGGGAAGACAAATATTGCCTTCGAGCCTGAATGCTCTGACGTATAGTTATAATTTAATTCCAAATACTGGTGTGATCTTCAGTATACACACTGAAAGCTGCAACTGCGATCTCACTTCTAGAATTAACAAGAAACAAATAAATACTCAAATATGCAAAATGGCACCAGTTGAGACTTACTAATGGTGTAAAACTCTTTTCAAAGACACTTGTTCTGGCTTCCTTGAAATCAGCAGAATTTGAATGTTAGCTCCTTACTGGACTGGTAAAATCTGAAACTGTCCAATACAATATTAACCAGTTTAATATCTGGTTGTACCTTAATTTGGGCATTTCTGTAGACTGTAGATCAGCCCATTGGGAGCAGAGAATAAAGTGAAAAGGTGTGATAAAGAGCAGAACAAACTCAACCACTGCATAAGTTATTAAGTTAGCGCTTTAAAATGCAGTAAGTGAAATAGAGGAGTGTTCATAATGGTAAAATTCCAAAGGAATGCTGGCATTGCAGTGTACCTGAAAACAAACTTTTAAAAGCTATTTTCCTGACATCAGATATTCTCTGGACTGCATTTTGCAGCTCCAGATCAAATTTTGAGTAACTACCTATGCAACTACCCTGTCTTCAGTGGGGCTACTCATGCTTACCAATGTAAATAAGTGTTGCAAATTCCAGGCAGTTATATTTTTCAAATGAGGTTTTCTGCACATAATAAAGATGCATTGCAGTTTAGTCAGAGTTTCTGGCTGCTGTGGCAGCAGTCTTGCCAAATATACTTCCTTTTGTCTGAATGAAATATTTTATACCCAACTGTACTGTTTGTTTTACTTGTAGTCCTTATTCACTTGTGTCATTAATCTGTGGGTTTTTTACTTGAGTATTATGTTGTAAACTTTAACTAATGACTTCAGTAATTATGTACAGTGCTAAATAATTTTGTTTTATATTAAACAAAACACTTTGTATCAGTTAGTGTTGGTATTTTTTCTGGCTAATGATGTCCAGTTTATTTTTACTCTGCTAGGAAATCCTTCCTCCTGCCCCTCTGAAGCAATAAATAACATAAAATTAGAAAGCCTTTATTTAGGAGGCAGTGCTCTTGATTCCATTAAAAAAAGAAGTGAGAATAACAATGTTGGGCGCTGATGTGTGAAATGCACCCAGATGTGCAGGACTAGTTGCTATATATTGTTATATCTTCCCTGCACGTTTTAAAGCCAGAAGAATCTGTAAACTTGTTTCTTTTGCATAAACGCACAGCAGCATATACTCTATTAGCCCTGCCTGTAATTGTTCTTTGCTAATAGTCCTAGCTTTGCTTTGCCTAGAGCCTGTCTATAGAGTCTTCCCCTAAATGAGGTTTGTGTGTTTGCACTGGAAACTTATTAATGTCCCTTTCCCCAGTCAGAGGTGGTGTAAAATTATCGTGGTGCTGGGACTGCCTGATTGTAGCAAGGCTTCTAGCCCCTTTGTCTCTTTGCTTTTGCAACATGTTCCAAATCATCATTCTGTGTGATGTGGGATTTAAAGATCTTATAAAAGAGAAAAATCCTCAACATTGTACGTTTCTTAAAATGTCCTGGGTCACATTTAAAATAAGGGCAGAGCATGACATCAGTCTCCACGTCAGGGAGAGCTGAGCAGCAGCCAAGATCTGGGAGCTCATTGGAAAGCATTGTAAAATGTTAATTTGGCATTGTGGACACTGAAGACAGAAATAACACTTCAGATAAACACCACAGAGAGATGGTAGTTCTAATCAAAGGCACAGCACCTCCTTTCATGCTTGCGAACTAGGGCTCCAATTATGTTCACTGCTCTGAAGCTGAATAGAGCTGCTTTGCCACACTTTCCAAATTGAGAGGAGAGGCAGCAGTAGTGTCTTCCAAGGCACAGTTCCAAATGACAATTAAGCAGAAGGAATCAAATAAGAGCCAAACATGAAAATGCAGGGAGTTGAAAATAAAGTTTTCATAATGTTTTCTTGTAATTGCAGTAGCTTTTATTTTTCTGTTTTTCTCTCCCTACCACATGGTTGGGTAGACACTTCCGTTCCTTTATACCATGTCACTGTGCATTCATTTGACAGAATATGAACAAAAAGATTTGAAATCTAAGAAAATAAAAAGTCTTAAGTGATCTTTTAGTGTTAAAATTAGAACCTTCAGTCTCAAATCTCTTAACATTATTAATACGGCACAATGGCAAAGCCTGATACATTCATTTTAAGGAAAAATGCTTTTCAGTGTTACTAGATTCTTTATTCTTCAGACAGTACTATTGGGATTTTCAACTTACAAGAACAGATTAAACTTTAAAACAGTTTGGAGTGAGGTAACAGGTAAAAAAGTAAGTTTTTAAATTAAACTTTATATAATGCTTCCTGTTTCTGTGCTAATGTAACCTACATATGACTTAAAATAACTTTAAAATGAATGTTTATGTATTTGCTGAAAATCATCTGAGTATTTAAAGGACTTAAATTCCAGTAGAAAAAAGATTTCCACAGGGATTCAGATTGCCTACCAAAAATTTTCCTCTGCAAAATTGCTTCCTGAGTTATGAATTAAAGTACAAGAGTTATAAGAGTCTATTTGAGCAGTTTTTAGAGGGTGATACAAGTTCATTACTGGAACAAAGCAGATAAAACCTTGTTTAAGAAAGGGTAAATATTAGATATTTATAACTGCCTGGTGATAACAGCATAGTAAGGCTTTCATTGTTCTGGTGTTTTTAGGTTTTGTATGCGTGGGTACGACATACAGCTCCTATTACATTTTTGTGATATGGCAGAGACATCGAGAACAATACATAAATCGACAAAATAGGAAAGAATGGATGGCACATTTTTCCTGTTTTTCCCAGTAGCCATCAGGTTGCATTTAAGGTATTTTTAAAATAATTTGAGGAATAGGCATCATAAAACACAATTGGTGTATTTGTAGCATCACTTAATTCAGAAGGCAGTAGAGGATGGATCACAGTCAAACAAGGGCTAATGAGAACACAGAAGAACATGACAACTGAAAGTCTCTGTTGACTAGTGAACTAAATCTGCCGGCTGGACCCGATTGTCTGATGGAGAATTGAATGTCAGGATCATTAGGGTTAACAATGGCCCATTACAAGCAAAAGCAGACAGCTATGAAAAATAGCCCGCATGGTAGCCATTCTGCAGAGACCGTGGATACAAACTTGATAATGAGGCACTTCATTCACTACATCCTTCTGCTCTAATTGCTAAGGTGAATAGGAAATCCTTCATTTAAGGCGGGAACAGACTAAAGCAAAAACACTTGTTTGGTAAACACAAAGAGTGGTGGTGGGGGGGTTAATAATCATTTTCTAGCATGTATGAAATTGGTATGTATGCAGTGCAACCTATTTTATGGATGTGGAAATTGGGAGGGGATGGAAGTATTTTCTGAATAGTGGAGGGAGGCTAGAAAGATTCACATACAGGTTTGTACTGTGAGGTTTTCCCTTAGCATTCTGTCCAGTAAACTATCCAGAATGTTTTGGACAGATCAGTTCCTGAATGTACACCTGCACTTGTAAAAACCTACTGTGTTAGTTCAAGGAGTGTTACTGCTTGGAGTATAAAATATGTGCATTTAGGAACAAAACTGCTGCATGTGAGGAATAGAAACAAGAGGAGGTTTAAGAGAGGGAAATAAGCAGCTTCAGAAGAAAACTGCTGTCTGGGGGAGACTTGCAAGAAATGTGGCAATTAGAAATTGGAACTTAAGAAGAAGGAACAGAAGATAGAAGGCATGTTATAGCAGAGGTTTCATGGCTTTAGTCATGGTTTTTGAATTTGGAAATCAAGTTATTTAACCACTTCACTTTTTAGTACATTTGAGTTTTGTGCCATTTACAGGAGCTTTTGGATGAGCTCAGAACCCATGTTGAATATTTTCCTGCATCTATCCAGTAACATCTAACTTGGTACTGTCCTAAGTGTGAGCTACAGCCCAGAAAAATTCTTATCATCCGTGGCTTGCAGAGCTGTAGATGAAGCAGGGTAGATGAAGCTTTGTCTCTGTAACACAGGCACAGGTCTTCAGAAGGCACCTTTATAGTTGTTGTCTGTTGCAGTATGCACCTCTGCCTTGATTCAGTCCACTCCAGCCTCTCCATCCAGTGCAAAACAGCTGGAGCAGAGATAGGAATTTCACACCAAGCATCAAGCTGCTGTTTTCAACATTAAATGTCATGTGGTCCTTTTCTTATGTGTAGGTGCATTCTACTCAGAGTGGCTTTGTCCTTTTTTCAATCTGTTATATGTCAGTTGCTTGCTGCCTTTGTCTTCAGAAGGGTATAGTTTTCTAACAGTGACCTGCATACGTAGAGTCCCAGTCATGCAGGCTGCTTGGAGTTGATGGACCCCTATACAAAAGCTCCAGCAAAGTCAGCAAGGATTAGGGTTTGAGCAGCAACACTGTCACTGTAGTTTATATATTAGTGTGCACTAATGTTAAAGACTGGGAAAATACTTTCTAGAAATTAAAATGACAGCCCCATATTTCATCAAAACCTCCATCCACCTCATTTCATGTGAGGACTTGGTCAGTCCAAATAAATTTGCACTATGTCTGGCTGTGTCAAGCAAGTTTACGAGTCCTGTCTAATGCTCAAATACAACTACTCGGAAGAAAGTGCAGATGCCACTTTTAGCGGAAAAATGTTTCCACACCGGTAAAGCAATATCTGTAAAATCTAAGCTCTGAGCAGACATCAAGTTTTTGTTGAACTTATATCGCCTGCACAGGCAGGGAGTCGAATAGTGTGTAGCAGCTGTAAATTTTCTGAGGATTTATCTAACCACAAATACATCGAAATGGGGAAATAGCGCTATATTAAACTGTGCAAGATGCTGCTGGAACTCAGCCATTTCTGCAACATCCTGTAATTAATTTATTATGACAGGTCTGGCAAACTGAAACACCCAATACACTTGCAACAGACTGTTATGATATAGCTGTTTGAAAACTCTGTAGTCACATAAACGCAGGGATAGATGGAATGGGGGGAAAAAAGAAGACAATATTACCCTTATTTCTCCGAATCTAGAAATTCTTCCCAGACTCACGCTCACCAACATCATGAAGTTTCCACAGCAAAGTCAGTGCAGACAGAGGTACTAGCCAGAAAAGACATTGTTGCAGAACATACTGACTTAGATTCTACTCTTCTGGGAGTCATAAGGAGAGCTAATGAAGTTCTGTAAACATGGTCAACTGAGGAACCTCTTTTCACACATTTTGCAAGTCAGTGCAGGCCCTAGCTGTGTGTTTTGGTGATGAAATTAGTGGAGCTGGGACACTCAGTGTCAGTCTAACTTTCTTCTTGATCAGCCCATGTTTCTTTTTTCTCTGCCCATGTTTAAGACACTCAGTTTTGTTTAGTAACAGTGAAAGAATTCCAGTGAAATTGTCTGTGAGTTGAAAAGAGGATAAGTGCATATTTCCTACAAATAAAGTTCTTAATGTCTCTTACTGCTCTAGCTCTTACAGAGGTGACTGGAGTAGGTCTTCCCTGTATTCAACTGCTTATTCATTGTCTCAGCTCTCAGTTACAATGAAGAAGTACCAAAGTTCTTTTTCTGGGAATACCTTCAGTCTTGAATACCCTGCTATTGAACACCCTGATAAGGAAGAAGTTCTTTACTGTAAGGGTGGTGAGGCACTGGAATGGGTTGCTCCAGGAAGTTATGAATGCTCCATCCTTGGTGGTGTTCCAGGCCAGGCTGGACAGAGCCTTGGGTGACATGGTTTAGTGTGAGGTATTCCTGCCCATGGCAGGGGGGCTGGAACTAGATGATCTTAAGGTCCTTTCCAACCCTAACTATTCTATGGTTCTATGATTCTATTAATCTACAGCTAAATATAGCCAATTCAGCACTGCACAACTGCATAATTTGAAGAAAAACCCTCCCTCTTGCCTCCCAAATTTTGATAAATAGAACAGGTTATTTTGCTTCTTTGCTTGCAATTGCATGTTCTAATGTGCACAAATTAAGCCTTTGCACATCCATTGGTGCATATGAGCAGTGCAGGTTGTTGTTATCACCAAGCATTACTCACTTGGCAGTGTTTTTTTATTACAGACTGTAATGGTTCCCTTAGCTCCAATTCGGCATTTTTGTTTTGCCATTGAATCATGAGCCTTTTTTTTTTCAGTGTATGCCATCAGGGTTTCGATACCTTTGTATAGACACTGTATAAGGCAACTTAATTTTTGTGTTCTGCATTAATTTTGGTGTCTAATGAGGATATACAATCATGGGTGTAGTTGTGACATCAGCCCCAGGCTCATTAGAATAAATGCTATCCAAAGCCAAGCTCTAGCTGCCTGCATAAGCCTATAATAATCTTATATGGGGGTGGTTAATCCTCACTGTGATTTGGTGTAATGTCATAATGAGAAAGCGACATCAGCAAAAGGGCAGAAGGGGCAGTAAGTGCACTCTGCAGCGTGACTGAGGGCTCCTGCCATCCCACAGAAGGTCTGGAGCAGCACATGGCCCTTGACTGACTGACTGACTGACGACTGACTGACTGACTGACTGACTGACTGACTGACTGACTGACTGACTTGCTGCCCATCTCAGGACCTAGTCACCAAACGACTCCCACTTTAGACCCCAAAGCTCCTAATTTATGGCCTGCATCCAAACATTTGGATGAGGATCAGGTGGGCTGCCCAGGGGGCAGGTCAGGAGGCAGTCGGGCACACTCACTTATAAGGGGAGCAACCCAGGGCATGCTCTTCACAGTGGAGGCTGCAAGATGTCACAGAGCAAGGGTGAGGCTCCAGCTTCCTGTTCCCCTGGGATCTGCTCCAGTCACTAAGCCAGCACTAGGAAAGAGGGTGAGAGTTCTAGACACTGCTTTTTTGCTTCATGCTTGGTTGAAGTGGTAGCTACAGCTGCTTTTTTCTTGTTCCTTCATTCAGGGTTAATCTTGTCTCTGAAAGCAGAAAAAGCCCTCCATGTCTAGTTCTTCGAGTTCAGCATCTCTGGCCTTTTGCACTTTAGACTCTCTGGCAGCAAAATAATATATGTTTTCTAGACATGTTTGGAAACCTGGACACCTAGGTCTTGCTGAGACTCACTTGTGGCAGTGCTTTTGACATTAGTTTCATAGGCCAAGGAGTGCAGACTTGGCTGCCTCCAGCTATGCCCCTGAGTAGCCCAAATTCATTGGAATAAAAGACGTCTGGTAATTCCCAGGTTCTGGTGGTTGGTCATGTTCTGTGTTGAAGGAGAGGTCTAAGGTACAGTTTACTGATTGGTTTGTGCTATCACCTAGTAGCAGTTTGATTCAGTTTGCTCCATCAGGAGGGCTAGTATTTCTGACAATACCTAGCATTCACCAGTATTTTTTCGTGCCAGTGAAACAGGAGGTAATACAGGATCAGTAATGCTGACAGTCAGGTCATATCACCACAGAGCTTTCTCCTGAGCCATGGAAAGCTAGGAAGAGAAAGCTTTAAGACTCAAATAAATCCCTTTTAGTCTAAAAGCACTTACTGGGTGTGCCACCAAAGACAAGAAATGTAATGTTTAGTTCGGGTTGCTTATTCTAAGGACAAGCTTTGTATGCAGAGGAAAGCGACTATTTCAGCACATTGGGGTTGGCACACTGGTCAAACACTGTCAAGGCTTGGTCTTTTTGTAGGCTGAGGTTGCTTCACTGAGTCACTTGAACTCTGCCAGTTTTGCATGCTAAGAGCAGTGCTGTAACATCTGTGAATGTTTGGGGGTATCTTTTTTCTTTTCTGGTTTTGTTCCTTTTTTGAATGTGTGGTGCTACATATTGGAAACTTATCTCTGTATCATTGAAGAAACCTGCTCCTAATTCTCCTAATTCATGTGAACTGTTGGTATTTTCTGGAATGCTGACGTCTTTTCCTGGAGCTAGAATCAGCTAGAAGATACCTGCTTTCTTAGGACCCTGCAATACACTGTCACAGCTTCCAAATTTGAAGATGCATGTATTTGTGCCTGAAACCGTAGCTGAACAGTGGTTAACCTCACTTGCAGAGTTTCTTTGTGACTTGGACTTTCTTGGCATGAGAACGTCTTGCAGGGTCAGGTTGAAGCCTGTGAGCTGAGTAAGAGACTGGTGAGAAAGAAAAAGAGAATTTGCTTGTCATTTGGACCTGTGCAAAACCAGTGGAGAAGTGCTGTAGCAGTGCACTGGTTGCCTCTTTGCTGAACGGTGCAGCAGTGTGGAAAACAGACCCTGCTATACTCGGATTTGTAAGCAGTGGCAAATGTCACTCGGGATTAAGGGCTCCTGGCAGGACACACAATTTGTGATGCTGCTCCCATTCTCCCTCCCAGCTGCCCTCAGTTTCCTGCTGGCCTCCTGCCTCTGTAAAACTCCAGCTGAAATGGAGAAATGGGATGGGTGGCAGCGTGCCAGATGCCTGGGCATCAGATGCCGCTTCTCTCTCTGACAGACACCCTGCTGTCCCTGCCGGGGGTGACTCACTTCTTCACGCACTCATGCCTCTTGTAACTCAAAGAACTTATTCACTCCTGGACAAATTTGTACAAATATTGATATAGCTGCCTTGTTTTGCACCGGCCCTTTTGAAGGTTGGCTCTTTTGTTTAGTTTGGTTGGCTGGTTATTTGTCACTATCATTGTAACTTTCTTTGACTACAAAGGTGTGAGTAGAACTGGTTTTTGCTGCTTCTGTCCTAAGGAACATCTGCTCTAGTATGAAAAGCATTTAAAAATGCTTTGGAAAGTTAAATTTAAAGTTATGATCTGGAATTTTAATTTTGTCTGAAAACAAAGAAACTGTTTGTCAAAACATTTTGAAATGATTATTTATTTCCATTTTGTTGGGTTTTATTTAAAGCTGGTTTTGTGACATTTAACTGAAATCAGATTAATTAACTTTAATCTGAAACTCTTGTCTAAATCTCTGTGACCTAATTCATTAGCCTAAGTTCTGTTTTATCAGTAATTACTAAGAAATACCAGTAGTGACTTTACAATAATTTTGGAAAAGAAAGTAATTGCATTGTCACAGGAAATGTTGACAGTGTTGACAGTTTTTCACTGTCAACATAGTGAAAATGTGCTTATTTACAGACCATGCTTTAAGAAAAATCTTTGTATGAAAATGACTGATGTGGAATACTGGAATGAGTTTGCCTCTTTGGCTGTATAACTGGTCTAAGTGAATAAAACTGCACAATAAGTGTGACAAATTTTGATTTCAGTAAGATTGCTGATACTGTCTCATTTGATATTTTTTATAAGCAAAGGGGGGGAACAGATGAAACCACCTCAATGAGTCGACGCATAACTAATTAAAAAAGAAAAGCAGCATTTGAAAAAGAGTTACCCAAGTTTTGTCATCATACCAGGGAGATATTGCAAGTGAGGTCCCTGAGGTCAGTTCTCTGTCACTTCTATTCACTATTTCCATTAATGAGCTGGACTATGTAGTAGTATTTATAAAACCTGTGCATGGCACCAGAAGCTCACAGGCGCTTTGTAGAGCATGATCAGAATTAAAAATGTTTTGGAAAATGAAAATAATGGTGCAATTGAGAGAAATAGCAGCCAGTAAGATCTGTGTGGGGCAGAGGAAGAAGGAACCAAAGGCAAAAATATAAAACGCCTTTTCAGTTTCATTGCTGAAAAATGTTGAAGGTGATGGGTTCAAACACAAAGTGAATCAACCACACACTATGTCTGAAAAAAGGTCATACAAGTGCTGATATTAGCAGGTGTGGAAATGTGTTAGCTCAGAAGATGATTATTTCTTTCCAATTTATGCTGGTGAAGCTTCAGCAAGAATACTTTGCTGTAGTTTTGGGCATCACATACTGAAACCAGTAGACAAATTGAAAAGGGTCCAGGGAACAGTAGTGGGGATGACAAGAGATTCAGAAACCTATGAGGAATGTGCAAGGAACTGGATTTGTTAGTGTAGAAAAGAGATGAGGAATGGGAGGCGCAATAGGAGTGCTTAACTGTGTGTAGGTTTTTACAGAAAGCAAGAACTTAGGCAACTCTGTGTGGTACACTCTATGTCCATGTAATTTCATTACAAAGCATGTCCATTTAATTTTTCTCTCTCCTTTGTGAACAAGCTTAGTTTTAGCTGACAGCAGTGTGACAAAGCAAAAAAGTATTTTGGGGACCATTTAAATTAGATGGTAATATATTTCCTTTCTTTGCGTTATGTGTACTATTATTAGTTGCACTTTTCTTCCTCTAGCATTTGTAAGACCCATGAGATCAGTGTCGGTGCTTAACAACTGTTCTTTGAGAGAAAAAAAGACAGTGGAAATGTTTTATTCATTATCTCCATCTCCTCTGTCATAAATCTGCAACAGGAGCAAAAATCCTGACCCAGACTCTTTCTCCAGAACTCAGGAGCCTATGGCTATTCAGTTTTAATTGTGCTGTTCTGATGATTTATGGCATGGCCTTGGGTAAATTGAACCTCCACCTCAATTTTCCTATCTTTAGGTGAAGATACTAATATTTCTCCTACGGACAGCCTGAGAGCTAATCTGTGTAAGACTGCCTTGACAATGTACAGTCCTTTAGCCCTTGTCTTGCAGAATCTTAAAACTTTAGCTGTCACGTACCTATATGACTCAGTTAGTAGTGGGAGAACAGTCCATTTCCATGGTAGGACTAAGTTTGAGGTTCATTTTTTAAAGTACCTTTTTAAACTCATGGTTTTCAGTCTTAGGGTTTGGATAGGCAATTTTGATTATCCTATTTTTGGGGCGGGCAATATCAGACATAGGATGAAAAAGCTCTGAAAAAGGCCTTTGTTTGTAAGAGTGGATTATTCAGCTGTAGTTGGAGACTATAACTTATTACAATACACTCTCCCCTGGCAGCTATAATAGACTCTAAACCAAACCGTGCTGGAGCTCCAAAAATCTGGGATGGGAGTCTGGCCAGAAAAACTCAAAGCCTTGAAGTATGTTCCATGGCAAGGAAAGAGAGGTTACTTTTCCCCTCAGGTTTCTTGCATTCATAAGTGATAATTACCATCAAGACAGAGAGAGAAGATAAATGCTGGATAAGCTGGCAAGGAAAGGACCCAAGTTGCTGTCCCCACAAAGAGAAATGCCTGCCCTAGCATATAGGATGGTGTGCCGATTTGATAACAAAACAGAAATGTGTTAAGAAGTAGTTGAGGAGACCCTGCTTACTTTACACTGTGTGAGATAATAATGCCATATCGAAAGACTAGGGGGTCATGCCGCAATTCCAGTGTTTATTTCAATTGTAAGCACACCCTCATTAAGGAGTAGAAGTATCTTTAGATTGAAACAGGACTAATAAAGGCTGTAACCACTTAGGCTTTTGAAAAATATTTAGCCTGATACTATGATAGGAAGATACTCCTCTCCTGGATCCTGGCCTATGCACCTTCAGTTCATTAATTTACTGAGCAATATGTTTAAACTAAAATAAATACTGCAGTCCAATCAGAAATGTCTCACTGTTTGAGAACTCAGCCTTTTTTCATGTCCATTTTTCTTCTTTTGTGATCTTAGTCAGTGAATGGCTTGTAATGATCCCACATTTTTTTCCCAACAATCTTTCTCTGCAACTCAAAATTAATGCTATTTCTGTTCAGGAAATAATGTAGTCAGTGAATGCAACCATTTGGCAGAAAGGAGGGAAATAATAGTCAGGAAATTAACTACACCATGTTTTGGTTGGGTTATTTTCCCCACCCTTTCCCATTCCCACAAACCCTCTGAAAGCACCAAATTACTCCAAGTATTAGTCTGAGAAATCACTTTTTGCTTGCAAGTAAAATATATTTTCTCCAGCTGTATTTTAGTTTTATGCTACACAGAGTACATATGGATCTTATGGCATACACGTTGAATAATCCCAGCACAGCCATTAAGATAGTTTGGGGTTTGGTGGCAAACGATGAAAGCTGGACATTTCTTCTACAGGGGCTGCTGATGTACAGCTGAGTGCACTTTAATTGGCTGTAGTGTGCTGTGCACTTGGCTGTGAGAAGTCTCCTCTACTCTCTGGTCCAAAGTGCTGGAGCAGCTTCAGGGATTACTTCCATCCCACACTTCTTACCCAGGTATAGCCCCAGTTGACATTAAAATGTGGAAGTTCTGCAAGCATAAATATTTACAGGTTTCATTGCTGGGCAAGTCTCGGTGAAGTCAGTAGGAGCTGATGGGCTTAACTGCTGTGGAATATCCCAACAGGGACTGATTCAACTCTGCCTGAGTTTCAGTGGCAGATTCAATAGTAGCTGCATGTTAAAGGTCAGAAGAAGAAAGAGCAGCCCAAATAGGCAGGGCCCGAGAGGTGCCGGCCCCTTGCCCAGCTTTCTGCATGCACAGCACTTCCTGGGTACCCCTGCGGCATGTTGCCCTGAGGTCCTGCCCATGGTGGCAGAGGGAAAGTGTAACTTCAGACTCTGGCTTCTCAGTTGTTGATACCTCGTGTAGGTCATGCTGACAGCACGCATTGTTCTGAGGCATTTGAAGGGCATCCAAGTTTTGGCATCATTAGATTATTGCCATGGTGCTCGGGCTGCAGATCCTGTACAATAAAGGAGTTTTACTTTATGTTCAATCACTTGTGAGCTGTTATCTGCAGCTTTCATCTAGTCTCCATTAATGAAAGAACAAATCATTCCAAGGACTAAATAGATGTTTGACCATTCAAATATATGCAAAGTGATATGATTTATAGATGGGAGGAAGTTGTTTTGCAAGTCTAGAATTCCATTTGCTGTGGAATTTCAGTTTAACAGCGTGAATCCAGTTAAATCCTGAAATGTTAGACTTAAGAGTCCTTTACAGCCAGAGAGCAGCCTTTGCCATACTTTACCAAGCTGCACTGCCTTTCAGCTGAAGGCTCCTAATGACTGATATTTCTAAATCTCATTCCATTTAATAAGAGGATGGTTAATTATTAATACTAAATATTAAAATTGCTGAAATAACAAAGTATTCGTCATGATTTTGCTGACTGAAAAAGAAGGAATATGCTTGAACTGCAGCAAGGAAGATTCAAGTAAGACTTTAGAAAGCATTACATTAAGAATAGAGGCCTGAAGAAACTGAGCATGCCACCACTACGGACATACAAGAAGAGGCTAAAAAATTTAGACTGCAATAGTGCTTCTTAGTCTTGATGCTGCATAAAAGCATGAGGATGAACACAATGACCACCTGACATGCCTTCGAACTGTATTTTCTATTTTTATAGCCAAAATAATGTCCAAGACTTGCTCTTGAAGTTTCTTGGCAAGGAAGATGTTTCCCTTTCACTGAGTCTGTGCAGGGCATTCTTCAAAGCGAGGGATGTGGAAGGCACAACTGGCAGAACTGTGCAAGCTTGACTGCAGCACAGCCGACAACTGCCAAACCATTGCATCATGGCCTGGCTTTCCAGCAGTTCCAGCCCTGTGGCAGGCTTCCACCTCTTGGGTCTGGAGGCATCGCTTTCTTAGATGCTGCTCCTGAGAAGGAGAGTGGGCGGTTTTGCTGAGGGCCAGGAATGTGACTGCAGCTCAAGAATCCCCAACTCCTGGCTGGCGAGGTGTTGTGAAATGGTTTGTTTGAAGTGGATTGGGTAGGTCTCAGCAGCTCGGACACCAGCACTGAACTCCTGCGGTACCAGCATGACTGAGCATTTCCCCCTCTTGTTCTTTTCATCCCAGACCTATGCATTATTCTCTGTTTACCAAAACTGCCTTATTTGCGGCTACAGACACTGAGTAGTCTTGGCAGATCCGAGTCTGGGTTCTGACACAGCTGGAGAGCAGCCGCTTCCAAACTCTCCACCCTGCAAACTGAAGTGCAGAAATCATGAAAGCAGAAATGCTGGAAGAAAATCAGAGCAAGGCAGTGAGCATCTTCCTTATTTTTAATTCATACTTCTGCCTTTCCTCCTAACATGGTCACACTAAGGAACAAGGGTAAAAACAAGCCTAGATGTGGTCTGCCTGTTTAACTTTTCTGTCCTGCCATCACTTGGCTTTTGGTGGTGGGTAGAAAGCTATAAGTATTTGTGGGAAATCAGAGATGAGGTTAAGTCTAATTCAAGTTGCTATAGAAATGATGATGTTGGGGGAAAAGGTAACTTGGACCAAATATACTTTGTGCAAGAGAAGAAACTTCTTTGGTAGTGCAATCAATCAGGCATGTGCTCATCCTGTGATTGGAGAAAGGAAAAAAGGCCAGTGCATTTTGAGAGGGCCATGTTTTGATATCAGGTGACAGTGGCAAGAGGCAAGGACCTTTTCCCCTCTATGGCTGTGGTGAGCCTGGCCCTGGAGAGCAGGAGAGATTCAGAACAGCTCTGCCATCAGATGGCTTCCACAGCTGTCAGAGAACTAAATATACCTTGGTTAATGACAGTCACTTAGCTAGAGAGGATGTGAAAATGAGGTAAATATTTGGAACAAATAACAATGGATGCTTTCTTTTTAATGGAGAAGGTATAAATATCAGGAATGAGATGAAAATGAGAAGCAAAACTTAGGCTACATGTAAATGGCAAAATCCTGACATTGGGATTGTGGGATCATCTCCTCAGGGTAGTAGTGAAAGCCCATAGTTTAGGACTTGAACAACCAGACAGAGGAGGAACATGAGGCACTGCATCACAGGAAACAGTCCTGCCTTTTGCACAGATCATTTGGATTTCCTTGGCTACTTTGAGGAAGAAAATTAAAAGTCATAAGCCTCTTTGGCCACCAGTTCTCCTTGAGGATCCAAAGGAATGTTTAATGTTGACAGCTCAGCCAAACTGCAGCTTTGGGAATTCTTATCTATCCTGAAATTCTTATCTTCAGCTTCAGTTGTTTATATTTCCTGACTTCCTGTCTACAGTGCTTATCCAAGTTTATTGTTCAGTTTTACTATTCCTTGTTTAACAACTGCTCCTTTACACTCAGGAGTTGGCCCTGCTTCAGCAGTGGGTGATTTCTCTGTTTATCTTTACCACCTCATTCAGGTGTTAGAAGTAACATGTTAACGTTGGAGCAATCTCAACAATCCCAAGATGCAAAGTTTCCCTTACTTTTGCTGTTTCTTTTTTGCTCTGGTAGCAACCTTTTTATTTGTAGTACAGCTCTGGACTAGGCATGGGTATTTCATTTCTCTACTTGTTTAACATTGGGTGGCAAGTCAGTGGGGTTTTTGTTTGTTTGTTTGGGTTTTTTTTTCCCTCTGATCCATCCTAGGCAAAAAAGGGTTAATTAGCCTCAGTAAAACATTGACAGTCACTAGGGACTGCTGTGACTGAGATGAAAAACAAGACTGCACCTGTATGCTGGCAATTTCACATAGATTCTGGTCAACTATTTTTCTCTAGCGCTTTGTTCTGCCAGCTGCCTCAGTGCTTTGGATGCAGGTGGAAGGATGGACTTTGCTGTCTATAAAAAAAATTTAATGGTGAAGACCAGCTTCCGCCTCAGCTCTCCTGGGGATCAAAGCTATTGCATTGCCAATAACATGGCAGAGCACAAAAGAGGCCATGCGTGCCTGGACACTGCATGGAGGTCTCAACTCGAAAGAAATAGCTTGAGATTTTTCTGTCCCTCTCTTCTTTCTTTTTCTTTGCTCTTTTGAACAAGACAATGAATGCATGGAAAGAATCCTAAACTGAGTGACCACAGGCAGAGGAGACAAGCCACCACTGTATAACACATACCAATCAATATCGTTAGTGTAGTTCCTCAACAGAAGAGCTGTTGTAGCTCTTCCAGTAATCCAATGTAAGGCAAAAGATTGCTCAGGAGCTCTAACCGTACGGCTTGATGTATGCTCACAAAAGAAGTTCTGACAGAGACCCTATAGGTTTATGTCATAATGTACTAGTGTATGATGAAGATAAATAGTCCCACCTGCTCATGAAGGTACCTTCACTGCCCATTGCAGAGCAGCAGATAATGCATAGACTCTTTGAAGGGGCAAGACCTATTCTCATGACAATACAATACTATTAAATAAATCTCGTAACAGCGAATTCTGCTGAACACAATGGAAACTTTCTGGGGTTGTGTTACACTGTGTTGTACAATAAGGTTCTCCATGACATTTTTGCCTGTTGTGATGGAAATAAACAATAGTTTAATAGCATATTTAAGAGCTGAGATATTTAAATGTGAGTGGAATAGAAGACTTGTAGGATAACAGTCTGCATGAAAGGACTTTTAGCAGGGGGAAAAACTGAAAATATCCAATGGAAAAATTAAAGAGCTATGCACTGTGTGGGCTTTGGAAATGCTATCAGCAGCAAAAGACATCTGATCTTTTCCCCTTATAATATCAGTAGATCCTTAATTTAGGTTGTTTCCTAAGGTGGTTGTTCTACATCACTGCTCTACAAACCCACTCATTCAAAGTGCAATAAAAAGAGGAAAAAATACAGAAGTTGCTAAATGGAGATCAGCGAGTTACAGCAGCTGAAAATGACCCCCATGTGTATTGCAATGAAGTATATGGGGGATTTAGAGAAGGTAGCTGGGTAGTGTGTGTGTGTGTGTGTTAAATTTTACTTTGAGCTGCCTACGACCTTCCAATGCTACTCTTTCTTTAAGCAGTGTATCTTTATGTGCATAACATGGATAGCTGGCTATGAAATAACATTTGGTATTAAGAAAGATTAACAAAATCTCACCAGTCAAGGCATGTACTATCCCAAAAACAATGACTTGCCCTCTTTACAACCACTGCAGAAAATACTTAGCTGGTTTGCAGGTAGATCTCATCTATCTCTACAACAGGTACCACCATCTGCAATGAAAGGCAAAACAGGGCAATACTTGGACCAAGGATCTTGTCTAGTTTTGTATATATACAGCATGCTCCTATGCATCTGTGCTATTTAGACTTTCTAATGAGTGGTGTTAATGGCACATCTAATTTTGTGTAGGAGTGTCTTGCCAATACTCATTTTGCACCATTAGTTTGTTATGTAGTCATGGGACTTTGTCCCACGTGTATCATGTAATTAATGAATGTTCTAGTAGCTGTGATTGCCTAAGGGTGCAAGTGAGATTCTGATTTCTTTTACAGAGAAAATCAAAGTCTGTAATATCTTTGCATTAGTCCACCCATTGGTCTAAGAAGCTGTATCAGGTAGTCTAATAAAAATGTTGCTCTCCCTATAAACCTTGTCTTACTCTGTTGTAAATGAGTCATTTCTCATGATAGAGCCCATGACTGGGAGTGGGAGGTGGGGGGTAGCAACTAGATTATCTTCAAGGTCCTTCCAACCCAAACCATTAATTCTGTGATTGATTCTATGATAGCTGATGAGGACTTGCATATTGCATGGTGTTTGAATGGGTTTCTAAACCTCCTATCCACACTCTACGATTTTATCTTATGTTTGGCAGAATATTGGCATTATTAAGATAAATGACTCCACTGTTTGGTTTGGAGAGTTACATGAAGCAGTTACAATGCTATTCTTACGCCTAATTTACATCCAGATGTGTTAGTAATAGCTGACTATTGTCTTATAGACGGGTCGAATTTAATGTAATGTTTACAATATGTACTTTTCACCATAAGCACTGTTCGTAAGTAGGCAATTTTATGCTGCTGTGAGCTCCTATTTGACATAATTTCAAATTGTTCTCCAATGAAGGCATGCATTTAGTGTAAGCAGTATAGTCTGTGTAAAATGGTGTGGCTCAAACCTGAAATACTCTAATCTGTGAGCAAATAGTGGTAACTGAGGAAAGTGAATGCTGATTACTTATACAAATGAGCAAGTATTTACCTCAGATGGACTGAGTCTGAAAGTGCGATTTTCTGAAGCAAACTTCCTTTTTATATGTACAAACTTTGGATGGGTCAAGTTAGTGGAGAAGGCGTGAGTTAGATGCCATGCTGTTTTGCTGTTATCCTTTCACTTGGTAAAGCTTTGTTTTCAGCCTGTATTGAAAGGGCTTGTATGTAAGGGTGAACTGAGAATGACATCTAATGGCATGCATTTAGTAGTGTGAATGCAGAAATATTCTTCATAGATGGGTGCTACCAGACATGTCTGATGATGAGATGGGGTTTGGTACTCATCCTGCTGAGCACATTAATAGATTTCCTAGTTCATCGCTTTGCGCTTTACACATTTTGTTCTTTCCCAGGAAATACTCAGAATTTTTCTTGACAGAAATCCCAGAGGTACTAATCTCATCCTTTACATGTTGAAAAATTTAAAGCATACATTCAATTCTGGATCCCTCCATAAATCTATATGACTTTTATATAATGAAATACCTAGTTAACCCATTGCTATAGATCTGTGTTCAGTAATAACCAAATCCAGGGGAGTGTATGAGTAACACAGTGCTGATTTACAAAAGCAAAAATCACATAATGAATCTTGACATTGACTTAAGTTAAAGGGATTGCCATAGTTCTGGGCATACCTGAAGTAAGGTCAAATGAAGATGCTATATCATTTTCCCTTCCCAAGGTTGATTCTGTTTGTCAGAAGACAGTACTGCACAATCATTGCATTTTTTACTGTCGATGGTACTCACCTCTGAGGCTTTTCTTGGTGTGGGAGATGTGTGTGAGCCTGAGTGACATAAGGCTGTATTTTCTTTCAGTCCTAAGGTACTGGGGTTTCTGAAGTACTGGAATGGTACAGAAATGCTGAAACAGCACAGGTGTTTCTGAAGAAGTTTCAACAGATCTCATCCCCATCTTTGCTCTATCTGCAGTTCTGTTGTAATGCTACTGAGCTATTCCAGTAGCCTTCATATGTTCAGATATGAGTATGAAGAAAGAATGCTGATCCTCATGATGAACCAAGTGCCTAAAATATAAATAATAGTGTGGTTAGTTAACTTTGCCTATATTAATATGCTTACTCACTTTACCTGTGCTTTACTCAGAAGGGCATTCTGCATATCTGTTCAGTAAAGGCATTTGCATCTTTTCAATTACTTGGCTTGAATGTAAAGTGTTGGTGTAAAATGTTGCCCATCTTTTGAATAATCAAAAGGTAAATTATCATTTAAAGTATAAATTAAAAGATCATTAAGGTTTGGGACTGCAGTACTTCAAAGTCAGGAGAGTCAGAGTTGAGGTTCTCCATGCAATTAATTCATCCTTCCCTCACTCCCCACTTTTCTGTATATGCGTTACAATACTAATCTTAATTACACAGTCACTATTCTGTGCTTGCACACACTCATACACCCATTTACATCTGGCTCCTAGACAGTAGTTCCCATTGCTTCCAACTCGCCTTTACACCCACCTTGCTCTGTAACACCTTGCATTCACATCAGGTAACCTCCTTCTTGCTACATAAGCTCAGAAAGGGACAGCAAGGGGTCCCCTCAGAGAAGGAGGCAGCTGGGCTGAGCTGCTGTGTGACACCTCACCAGCCCTTGACAGCAAGAACCAGGGTCACGGATGGCAAGCTGCAGCCCCTGACCCTCTAATGGGTGCAGTGTGCTGTCCAGGGAGTCTGCAAGGAGTGGAGCTGCCAAACTAGAAGGAGCCTCTGGTGGTCCTCAGCTTAATGAAGTGCTCAGAGGGCATGACTAATGGAAGGTGTCCCTGCCCATGGCAGTGAGGTTGGAACTAGGTGATCTTTAAAGTCTCTTCCTACACAAACCAGCCTATGATTTCTATGAATTCTATGGCTTGGTCATACTTACATGGATCTTCATAGGAATAACAGTCACAAATGACATTCCTGCTTGAAATTCAAGTCCCTGACCCACAGCATGGAGGCAGGAGAGTTTCGTAATTGAAAGCAATGTAACAGTATTTAGCTAGGTGTCATGGTTTAAGACAAAATGACAGTGGGGAGCCTAAATGGATTTTTAATCATAGGTATATGCAATGCAAAACAAAAAGTCAGTTAAAGTTTGCAGACTCATGTTAGCAGCTATGCTAACTAGGCCTACCAGGGCAAGGAGAAACTGGTTTTCCTCAACCTCTTTCTCAGAAAAGGCTGAATCGTTTTTGCTACAACTTTTTTTTTCTTCAATATTTCTTTTTATTTGTTTTCCAGTCGAGAATGTGTGCTCTAGTCATTCTCCTACCTGTGGTTAGTGTTATTCAGAGAAGACACACGCTAACTGAAACTTTGAGCTCCTTGCAGCCAATCCAGTACCATCTTGCTTGTCTGAGAATCCTGAAAATGCTTAAAATAAACACCTTGTTTTTCAAGGTGGACAAGGATGCCTTTCCAAAACAAAGAGAATAAGAAAAAGTATTCTGAGCTAAAAAGAGCCTGGTTTTTCATCAGAACTTTGAATATGGCCAACTACCCTGAAATGTGCTGATAATTAAGTAAATGTTTTTCTACTGAAGAACATTAGCCAGGTATATTTTTGGCTGAATATCAGCAATTTTGCAGTGTGGGATGATTGTGCAATACATGTATGAAGATGAAAATGGTCCAGTTTTCCCTCAGTGTAGAAGGAGCACATGGGTGAAGTGTGCTATGTTTTTATCTAAGGTGGCTGGAAAACCAACCTCGGGAACTGCAGAAGGTCTTGGTGACAGCA
>JAVHNF010019850.1:26364-37438 GCA_034783455.1 Micropsitta finschii | reverse complement strand
AGGGCTTATTAATTGTGTATCCTGATACATATTTATCATACAACCAAGCTCAGTCAAAATCTATAATCAGACCTGTGTGTTTTTTGCCTTAATTCCCACATCATTTTCTCAAAAGCAGGGAGAACTTGCAGAATGGTACTGGGTATAATAATAAGGAGATAAGCATTACTGAGTAGTAAAGGCAAGTAAGAAAGAACTAGCTCACTCAGTTTAAAAATACCCAAATAACACTTTTCCAGATATTACTGCTTTAGCTCCTGATCTAAGAGCCTCGTATGTAGTTGTATAATTCACAATTCTTCTTTCTATCCAGCTCATAGATATATGCATGGTTTTGTGATGCCTGCCTAGTCATACACCCCAGAGACCTGGATCAGGTGGAACTTGAGTCTGATCATTCTTCCATAGTCTTTACTATGGAATATTTTCACTTGACATCTTTGCTTAGCAAAATCATTTGCATTTTTAAATTAGGCCTAACATCATTTACTTAGTCTTTCTCAAATACTGAAAATGCCTGTAGACTACCATAGGATGGTTTGACATGCACAGATAAACAGTATGGATTTAAGTACTTATAAGTTTTTAATCTCCTTTTTTTGCTCTTAGATGACCTACAAGTGTCTTTGCAAAAAAGAATTGATTTTTATAGTAGTTTAGAGTGTACCAAATGAGACTGACTACATGTTAAAAAAAACAGTAGGCAAACACTCAACTGTCCCAGAAATCTGAGCATTCATTTATTAATGCACCAATGTTATTTTCTGTATATATCCAACATCATAATAATTCCCTGCGTCAGTTGCTTGTAAGATTAAAGAATGAATCTGGCTTTGTAGACTATAAGCAGTTACATTTCCTGGCTTACCAAGACTGGCCTGGGCAATGACTGCCAAGACAATCAGAATTAAAGATTGCAGGGAGTCAATCTTTCACCTCCATTTCATTGTTAATAGCTCTTTTTTTCCAAACCATTGCATGTTTTTTTGGTGCAGTTACTTAGCAGAGCCTGGTGTGTTAACTGCAACAGTCAAAACATTGTAGTGTTTTAACAACTGAAAATTTCAATGCTTTGTATGAAATATTTTTCCTGGAATCATCTAAACTTCAGAACTACTATTTTATGAAGATTTAACTTTGTCTTTCTGGAGCAGCCTGGTCACTGACATACTGTTCCAGATTGGGCTGGTATTTGCATAGCCTGTTCTGCTGAGCAGGAGATCAGAGGAAGCTGGAAAAGGGGAAGGAGCAGGACAGGCTTCTGTGCAGCCCACAAACTGGTCTCAGGTTCTTACTATTTTGCTTAGGAGCTAATCCTCCTTGAAAATAGCTCCCCTGCAATGGTCTGATGGAACCATAATTTTTCCCTACCAACAATCTTCAAATGCAGGAAGTGGAAAAAAGACAAGATTAACTTGAACGAAGCTCAGTGATGGTATCAATTGTGATTTATTGGTTTATATTTACCATCGTTTTATTGGGACTGGCCTTAAAATCAGATTTCTTAGCTTTAACTGTCACAGTTACATTATCTAGTCCTCTGAGATTTTACTTGACATTTAAATGAGTACAGAAAGAAATAAAATGAATAAGCATTAGCAAAATAGCAAAAAAGCAGTAAGACAACTAATGCAGACACATGAATTACTTGGGGTTTTTTACAGACATGTACATTAGCTGTAGTTTTGCACAAGCAGTACTACTTTCTATTCATTCTACAGCAAGAACTACTTTTGATACCAGTCTGTAACTTAAAATGGTGACAGAGAAACATAAACTTTTTAATGGTAATGACAGGCAAAGGGAGAAATATTAGGCTCAATATTGCTTTTGGCCTTGATGGATGGCAGAGTCATTTTTGTGAAGTAATTTTCACACCCAATATGCGCGTATTCATTGGGCAGTCATGAAGTTACTGATAACAAGATTTCCATCAAACACAGGGAATTTGCCCAAGACTTCGAATTTCTGAAGCTACAATGTAGAAAGACTTCTAGTCTCCAAAGCCTGAGTCACAGTGAAAAGCCGATAGCAGCTTTTCAGCTCATGAACCAGAATTACAGTGTACAAAATACACTGAAAGGTGCAGACATTGGCCTCAGGTGTCAGTTATGAAAGTTTTCTTTTTAGTAGATATGATGAAATGACCCAAGACCCAAGCCTCCAAAACAAATTCACACAAGCAGCCTCCTTTCACACAAGTCCTACAAAACCTAGATACTAACAAATGCCTAGGATCTCCAAAATTATGAGGTTGTTTGTTTAACTATTAGCTAAAGGGTAATCTCATGTGATATATTAGAAGATTTATGTAGAAATCTTCATTTTACAGCTATTTTTTTTTTGTCTTCCTAAAATAATAAATAAACCGTGCTTGAAACTCTATTGAGATTTAAAAACTCAAGAAGATGCAAGTTTAAAGAACAGAGTGGTCAGTAATTAGGGGTCTTTACAGACAGGCTATACAGATATATACATATATGTGTGTGTGTGTATATCTCGCAAGAAATCTGAGAAGTTTTATGTAGCCTTCATATTAGCATAAATAATTCAAATGAAAAATAAATGCAAGGGTCTTTGGGGGAGCTCTGCATATCAGTATTTCTGTAATCATCAAAACAAACCACCTTGTTGTAGATAAAGAAAAAAACCCAATGGCTGCATTGCTACAGTCTGCTGGAAAAGGCATTTTTTGCCTGTTACAGCTGAAACCAAGACACTAATATAAGTAAAAAATACACAAATGTTCTGGTCATTTTCAATGAGACAAAGCTCACAGAGTATTTCTGGACAAAGATGGCCTGTTGCCACTCCTGTGATATTTTCTGTGGCTTGCAGTTTGCCTTGCCACAGATGCATGAAATAAAACAGTATTTTTTCCTATGGTTTTTGCTGACTTCAGCTCCTAAAGGAGTACAATGTGCAGCGGTACATTCAATGAAATAGACACTATTCCACTGAATGATGCCTTAGAGTATCTGTATTTGGTTACTGTGCTGGGAGGAAATTAGGGTGATCTAAACTAACTTTCTAAAGCCAGGAGACTCTGACTTTGGTCTAATAAAAGTTTAGAGCAACTGTATTGTTTTTCTACTTCTGCACAGAAGAAATTAGGATGAGAGCAGAGCTCATAATTCCAAAAATGACATCACATTATTGCTAAGAGCAGAAATGAAGGAGGTCAGACACTCCATTAAATACTTAAAAACAACTGTCACAGCAATCATGGTTGCTGTAAAATTTCACAAGCCCCTTCAAAAACTGTATCTCCATGGTTCTACATTTAAAAATAGGGTAAACTGTTCAGTAACACAATAGTGTGTAAGAAACAATACACATCCTGAGAACATCAATACCTGCTCATAATTTAGAGGAGAAACAATGTGGAAACAAGGTACAAGCCTTCGATTTCTCAAAGGATAATGCTAAATAATCAGAACGTCATTGCATTAATCTAAAATGCATGTTTCTTACATTGGGAACAGGAGCAAGGGAAGATACAAACAACCACAGTCGGATGCATGTTAATTTAAAATTCACATTGTGACTTTCATACCTCATCACCAAAAACGAGAGGAGACAGCCAACTGCCCTGACATACAGCTATCTTCCTGCTCCCACCACTGGACCCCTGTCACCAACATATGCTGACATTTAAAGTGAACAAACTAGCTACCGAGTGTCATTGGGGAAAGCTTAAACTGCAAGAACAGCACAGTTTGAATTTGCTTTTCCTATCGTGGAGTTACTGTCGCTGCTTTGGTTCAAATCTAGCCTGCTAGTAATACCTAGGCCAAACCTGAGGAGGATCAGCTGTATGGATACAGTGGTAGACTTACAGGAGCAAAATGGTTTGTACCACCTGAATGTTGTCCTGCCATCATTTTGGCATTTTGATGCTGTCTTTAACTGCATGGTCGTAATCCACTAACATACAGATTAGAAATGAAGAAACCATGTTTAAGCGTGTCCTTTAGGTCACAAAGTCATAAACTCAAGTGTTAGAAAATGGCAGATATGTAGTTCTCTGCTTCTTCATAATTCTGTGATTTTTTGCAGTCAGTATTAATCAGACAGAGATACTGCGCTGCACAAATGTGGGCATACGAGGTAGAATTAAGGTTGCACAAGCCATCTGTTCTAACTTTCAAGTCTTGTCTCTTCAGTTTAAATTCCTTTCTTTTAAAATAGATACTGAAATTTATTTGGGAGGGTGGTATATGAGATTTATATGCATTTGGATTTTATGGGGGGAAATAAGCACCTCCTGCAGCACTTCAAACAAATATTGCTCCTTTACAGCACAGAACACAAGACTATGGCTGTCACTTTGTTTACCAGAGTAGCTATACCAGTTTGGTGCAAGGGACAGCTATTCTCCCAGTGAAAGGAAGGAATATTCGGTACAAACTCTTCCCTAAGAAGAACCTGGAAGAACTCATGCTTTGTGGGAGAAAAGCTGTTTCTCTTCTCGTAAACTGCTAGCAGCTCCTAGCCATTGCAGCGCTTTGCAAGAAGCTACTACTGTTGTGACAGGATGAGCCCAGTTTTCAAACATGTCTGCTAAGTTAGTATATTTGGCACATAAAAAGATTGGAAAACAAGCAGATTTTCTTCTTAGAAAAAAAAAAATGATATATATATTATATAATATATTATATAAATATATTATATAATGTATATAATAAAAAATTATATATATGTACTAGTTTAATTAAAAAAAACCCACAAGCTGGGGATTGTTTTAATCTCACCAAAGATATTTCAAAGACAAACTCTTTTTTTCCATGCTGTCGGGCATTGACACAGACAATAGGAAGAGGCATTAGCACTTCTTAAAACAAATAGAAAATAGTATGGAAATCTTTTATTGGGGGAATCTGCATAGCAAAAAGGTTACTATTAACAATGTGAGTGTGTATTAAATAGTTTCTGGATATGTAGCATACTGCTTTCTGCCAGTATGGATGCTTCAGATTCAGTGGTACATGTTCACCAGAAGAAAAGTACTATTCTCACTTAAACAAACAGGTAGATATTAGCATCTAAGAGGGAAATTGGTGGCTATTTTACTACATAAAGCTAAAATTTGGGTGTTTGCTTTTTTTTTTTAAATTGTTGGGTTTGCTTTGGGGTTTTTTTGGGGGGAGGGATTTTTTTTGTTGTTTTGGGGTTATTTTTTTCTTTTTTTTTTTTTTTTTGGTTTGGTTTGGTTTTTGGGGGTTTTGTTTTTGGTTTGCTTTTTTTTTTTAATTACGC
Organism: Micropsitta finschii; assembly: GCA_034783455.1. Classification (NCBI taxonomy): domain Eukaryota; kingdom Metazoa; phylum Chordata; class Aves; order Psittaciformes; family Psittacidae; genus Micropsitta; species Micropsitta finschii. The sequence continues at coordinate 32,179 of JAVHNF010019850.1, read as the reverse complement.
AATACCATTTAATTTTTGCTATTTTCTCCCCCAAAATAAGCATTTCCTAAGCCAGCAAAAAGGCAATATCTTGACAGTTCTGCATGTTTCCAGACAGTAGCTGAGTGGAGAGCAGACACATTTTGGAAGTGAAAAGATGTGACATTTAAAGATACTGTGATTAGGACGAGGTTAGATTCTAGTTAAAGTAAACTAAAACACATTAACTTGCATCTGTTCCAAAGGGAAAAAGTTAGAATTAAGTTGAGGTTAACAAATGCTGACCTGGCTGACCTTGGCTCTTTCTTCATAGTATATGTAATATTTCCTCCCTACAGATTATAAATTAATCTGCAGTGGTTTTTTGACTTGTTTTGATGGAAGTGTCTCTGATAATTACTAGAAGCTCATCAAGCAATGCAAGCTAGTGAGAATTCAAATTTTATATTGCATAAGCAGAAAACAGCGAGAGATTTGTCAGATGGATCTTTTCCTCTTTGAGGACCTCTAGTGAAGTATCTCTAAGAAAAATACCCTCACAGTGAACTTTCCAGAAGGTAGCAGTAGTGCAGAGCCTGCCAGGATGGAGCTGTAAAGTTAATGTATGATTACAGTAGCCATTTAGTCCCATCTCCTGCTCAAAGCAGGGCTAATCTCAAAGCAAACAACAAAACTGAAAAAGTAAATGAGCTCTTCAGTGTCTTTCACCAGTGCAAAACTATTTTTGTTTAAAAATTGCCTATAATTAAAACTGCAAAATCCACAGAATAGGAAAATGCTAAGAGACAGCATTTGCAGTATAATAAATCAATGTCAATGGAATTTGATAAGTGTATTTGGAAACTAGATTCAGTACTGCCATATGTTTTATTACAAGTTCATTGGGTTCTGAGGTTCTGAAAATAAATATATATATATATACATGAAAGAAAGAGAATATTACTTTAAATAATAGGTATTCCTGCATATACTGTTATTTCTTCTACTGAAACATTTGTGAGTTATATACCATCCATGCCTCATGAAATAGAGATGATGAATTTTTTGACTGTTTAGAAAAGACACACCTTTAGGATGGTAGACACTGTCACGAGTAAGAATGCTAGTGTATACTACAGCAAAAACATACACCATTGTACCAACACATAGATAGTAAATGACAAAGCGAGGTTTACCAGAGAGTTAAGTGTTTAGTTGGAATGTACATGCAGACACGGCTGCTTCTGCACAGCTTTTTCACAAAGTTTTCACGCTGAATCCAGTACAAAGCTAAACCTTACTACTCTGGCATGTGTGCTTGGAAACAAAGTTCCTAAGTAACAGCCCTACTTTCAGTACAATAGTGAACATGCTTGAGAGGAATACAAACTAGACCCATACCTTCCAGCATTCCTACCCTGGTTGCTAATTTAATGATTCCCTAAGCAAATGCATCCACGTGTACATGTGGATTCAGAACCACATATCATTGCATGCACTGAGGAAGTACATGTGCAAATCAATAGTGTAATTTTCTAATTCTTTGTAATAACTACCTATTGCTGACATGTAAAATGCCTACATGTAAAATAACAGTGGAAAGTAAGACAATTTTTTTGTTTATATAAATAACTAACATGTTTAGGACATTACATAGCTACCACATGATGTTGCTAGAGGACATTTTCAATACTGTAGCTTAGAATTTTTTATAACTATTTATTAAAATTTAGCCAGCCACAAAATGCAGATGACAGTGGCTTATACTGATTCCTGACATTGTCAGGTGGAGAAATACTTTTTCCTATAATTGTAAAAATTATACTGGAAAGTGTATTTTTTAGTCCATATAAAGATGCCATTAAACTCTATATAAAAGTATAAAAAGGTTTCTTTTTCAGTGGGCTTTTATTTTGTTTCCAATGGGAGGTCTGGCTGGATCTTTCCATCTGGTGTGCTGGCTGTTACTGCAGATGGTCATAATCTGTACATATGGTATGTGCATATATAAACTGAAATCAGTATTGTCTTGGGGTAAAAGCAGGCACACAACAGGAACTTGGATGCCTAACATAAGAATATTTGTGAACAGGATAATTTAGAGCATTTCATTTTTCTAGGGGAAATTTACATAAAATTAGAGAAAAATCATTTACTGTTTGCTGGAAAAGAAATAAATAAAAAAAAAATCACTCCACTGTTAAAAGGTAAATTCTGGATCTGCAGTTTATTTGAAATTGAGTGTTAGCTTCAGCTCAGCCCTGAATCTGTGCCAGGGTTTGGGTTAAATCAAGACAACACCAAACTTTCACAAACTTCTAAAGATATATCTGCAGTGCTCAGAAGTAGGACAGACAGCTTGGGTTTCAAGACCCTACTTCTAACTTGGAAACAAACCTGGAAGAGAGATTTTCTTATTTCTGAAGATTAGAAAATGGCCTTCCAGTCATGTAAAAAAAAGAAAAATAATAGAAAAATAAATAAGAGAAGGCTTCAGAAATTAAATTGTCTTTAAATCTGAAGGTTCTGTTGAAGTCAGTCTGACTATCATCAAATGGTAGCTGAAACTCATAATGATCAAAGAAGGGAAAAAAGGCCTTGTTATTAAAAATAGTAATTTAGAGTGAATCACAGGTAAACTTGTAAGATGTTCTGCTACCTATCATAGTGTGCAGTTAGCACAGCTAAAAACGTCTACTTGCATATTGGCTAGTGAACCAGATTAAAAAAAATTATATCCACAAAGTCTTAAACTTCTACTTAGGAAGTTTAGAAAATTAGGGAAAATACTAAATGATGATGTAGGAAAAAAACTCTAAAGGCAACTCACAATTGGACTTACAAAATATTTAACAAGAAGTGCCTGAAAATCAGAAATGACTGGAAAAGCAAGACATGAGGAATTTATCTGATACACAACCAAATGCATTTTTAACATTTCCCCTATCTTTTCTAATATCCTCCGTATTATAGCTAGTTGGTACATTTGCCCATTTATCAGACAAGCTAACTGCCAGACAGGTAATGTCATGAATTTTTTTGTTCCTTTTTTTCTGCTTTCCTAATATCTACTCTGCTATTCTCTTTGCTAACCTTTCAACCTTTTTTGTGCTGGTAGAAGGCTTCATGTATTCTGCTACAAGGCTGGAAAAGGAAAATATATTGACTTTAAGAAGGTTGCTGCCATTCTTATACAACTTTAAAAGCTACTGTTTCTTTTTCTCTCTTATTACAGGTTTGTTTTGTGAATTTAGATGCAAACACAGATGATTGCAGCGATGAGCAAGTGAAACAGGTAACAGATTTTAATAACATGCACAGTGTGTCTAGTCAGGATCTCCAGGACTCTCCAATACAAACCCAGATCAAAATTGTATGGACAAATTGAAGCCAACCCTAGATTTTTAACCCTTACAGAGAGCAATGCATCAGGAGTCTGAAATTATCTCAATGCCAGGCCATATTTTTTTAGCTTTTCTTACTTCGATCCCAGAAATATCTAATGGATTGTTGCAACTTGTGAATTTACAGCTGCTATCATGTGAGTGGACTTCTTGCTTAGCCTTGATTTTATCAGAGAAGTGAGCATGGATATGTCATACATCCAATTTTTCAATTTGACATAATATTACATAAAAATAATTTGTGATGTTTCTCTTTCTTACTGCCAAAAAACCTTTGAGAAACTTCTAGTCATTTAGGTCATGTTCAGCTGATCAGTCTTAGTCCAACTTCAAATAGTTTGATTATGTGGCCTTGAGGAGGGTTCTAGGTAAAGCAGAACTAACTAAAAGCGTGTTTTACCCATTTAACTGAAAGTTTGGAAGGTAAACAAAAAAGGATTAAAAAAAATAAATAAAAGCTTTGTTATTTTACAAGCATTAAGACAAAGTACACCATGATATGCTATTTAAAATATATGCCATTAAAAAAAGAAAATTCTAAGGAAGTCACATTTTAAAGATATGATGGCCTGGTCTCAATTTTGAGTTTACATCATCCTTCACCAATTCATTTTTCATTTGGTGTCTGTGATCAATGCAGCAATATGATTGCAGTATGTGTAAGAGAACAAAGGTAGGCTCTCCTCACAATATCCAGAGGGCTCCTCAGTAAAGCATTACAATTAGTTCACTGATACCACTTTTAACTTACAGGGGAACAACCAATGCTGGGACTTTGACACCTCCTGCAAGTCATTCATTAACAGGAACTGTTTTTCTATTCGGTTTTCTGAAATCTAGATTTATAAAAATTCAGATGGCAAAAATAAATTCAGCTTCTTCCAACAAAATTATTTTTCTGTTGAATCAGCAGGTTAACTGTACAGAACAGCTTGAGAGATTTAACTTTACTAAATCCACAGAAGCACCGGTTGTTTTCTAATAAGCAATGGTTTTATTGTTTTTTACAGTGTTTATTAAGGAACAAAAGGTATAGCATGTGTTAAGAAAATACCAGGAGTTTCTCCCTCAGTCTTAGAGCTGGATATCTGTAAAAGCCAACTTTCGCTAGCTTTATACAGCTAGCCTTTACAGTGCCTGGAGATTAGATTACTCCCTCACAAGCAGAAATCACCTGCAGCTGCAAAATTTTTACTTATCAGCCCTACAGCAGTGGTCCACTCACTGTCTGTGCACTCCGCATAGCCCTGAACTTTTCCTTGACAGCAGAGCCCAGGTGGGTCCCTGTAGTGCTGCACACCAGCATGCCTACAGCTGCTGCTCCCCACCTAGCACATGGGAGGTATGTAGTGTAGGTAATAAAAATTCACTGTTAGCACAGGTACCATGTATTCTTCTCCAAGAGGAAACTTGATCATTGCAGGTTTTGTGTATAATATACAGTTTGTGTAAGCTTTGTGTAGAATAGATTTTTATAGAACACACTGATGTGGTAAAAGCATTTCATAGAATTTTAAAGATGTTAGCATAGCTGTTGTTCATATGAAATATAACTATTTCTTAATAGGTAATGTTAGGATTCTGCATTACCCATTGCAACGGGTTAAACTGGAGTGGTTTGCTGTAATCATCCTTCCAGACTTTGCCTTTTTTTATTCTGAACTGAAGTTATGGAACTGAAGTAAGAGATAAACAAAATGCTATGATTTCCTACGTAAGAAATCTCATAAATTTGGCAATTTAGGCAGTAGAAAAATAGAGATATGTATAGAACTGTGTATGATAGAAGAAAGGCTATCATTTGAAAAAAGAAAATTATGAGAACTTCTTTGTACTATGCAGAAACATCAGCAAATTGAAGCACTGAATTTACTCATGTCAAATACAAATACTTAGTCTCATCTGAAGATCACTTTACCAAAAAGTGAATTGTTCCCTAAAACTGAATTAGCTTTGCTAAGCCAGAAAATTTTATTATACCTAATTCACTCTGAGGAAAAATAATATTATTTTTAGCTTATTATTTTTAAGACGAAAAGGAAAAAGTGGGATATCACTGAACTGCACAGTAACTAAAGCATATGGCTGGGTGACAGAGATCTGTATTCCCCTGAATGGCTTTGCCATTTTATGCACTTTTCTAGTGCATAAAATGGATATGGTATTTACTTCTCCATAAGGCATCATCCTTGATTCCTTGTTCATAAGGCAAGTGCAACTAGATCCTTGGCAGCAAAGAATTTCAAGTATTCTTAGGGTAGGTATTGTACTTTTGGTGTGGTCTTTGTACATGAATGAGCAGATGTCTTCTACACACACTGGGGACTCCCAGCAGTATCACAATATGAATCTCCTGTTACATAGCATCATTAATGTTGTGACTATTACCACTTACAGCTCTAGCAAATTCATAACAGGTAGAAAATTACTGTATCATTACAAATGAAAGTTCA
>JAVHNF010019835.1:4454-14527 GCA_034783455.1 Micropsitta finschii | reverse complement strand
AACCCCATGTCTTTAAATAGTGTTTCAAGTGGACTAGCTTTTTCTGGATCCCTTTGCTTGACATGCATGGGGGGGTGTTGGGTGGCAACTGCCATTAATGTTCCTAAGCATTGCTTGGATATGTTCTTTGTTCATCCCTGAAGGAAAAGGCCTGCCTCTTACGTAGTCCCATGATGCAATACTAGAACCTTTTAAAAAGTTATTAAACAGGTAGTAAAGTTCCTTTACAAAATACACTTAGATTTGTACAATTTTTACAAATGGCAGAGGACAAAACCATGTCCTTGCCCCCATTAAACCCCCAAACAAATCCACAGCAATAAATAAATAAATAAATAAATGACTTAATTTACAATAGCTGGGTTTTACTGTACAGGAAAGGTGAGAAAAATAATACAAGTTATACAGCACACTTGTTACAAGTCCCAGCTTATATGAGCTAACACTGGCAGTTAACATCTTAGATTTTTCTCAGCAATAAGCTACATCTGCAGAACTTATGGGTTGGGTTTTATAAAGTTCACAATTCAAAAATGTCTCTGTGCTAAAGGGCTTTGGCTCTCTAGCTCAGGGCAAATTTTATATGCTACAGTCTGTAACCATCTTTGTTTCTAAAGAAGTATATGCATGGATCATGGATTAAAACATTTTACTACATGCCATGTGGGTTTTATTACCTGAATAGATCATATCCTAAACAGGTCAGCTACCTCTGATTTAAATGCATGGAGAATGGGAAACAGCATTTATTCATGCCGTGGGTTTATCATGTGATACTGCTGCTATACTTCGCTCCCAGCCAGGAGAGCAGGATACAGGGTATCCGGAGTCAACATCAAAACTAATCCACTTCATTTCAATAGGTGCAGGGGCTGGTATAAAGAAATAAATCTCAGCAGCCATTGTGATGGCGAGAACTTGGTGCATTCTCAACTGGCCACAAACCTCTGAGCATCCAAACATGTTACAAATAGAAATGGGCTGAGCATATCTGAAATAGCTGGCATAGTGGTATATGTGGAGTATTTGCTGGCTCGTAAGCATCTTAGGAGCCTATTCTCCTTTAGACACCTCAGTTTACCAGAATTATTTGAATGGAACTGGATTGGATGAAATGAATAAATCAGGAGAAAAGTAGAGAAGTAACAGGTTGGAATCAATGACAGCTCAATCTGCCCTGACAGGCTGTGGTCTGTATTTTAGGCATTTCGATATTTATGTACTGAAGTATCTAGGCAGTATCTAGATCGTGTACAGTGGAAAACACAAAAAGTATGAGCTATTCAGAAATCAGAGGGAAAACAATAGAAGAGTAAGTAGGTGTAATACCTATGGGTGGAAACAGTTGTCTGAATGGGTACTGTTATTCCTACATATTTGTTGTCGCAATTAGCCGCAATTAAATACGTGTTTCAGTATTCCATTATTGTTTTCAGTGAGGCCAAACTATTATATAGCTGTGCAATGGTTTCCCAAGGGAAGTAAGGGAAGTTATTTACTGATTTGCTTAAATCTCTGTTGAACAAAGCAGTGGAAAATACTTTGTAGGAAGTAATCATGCACTGGCAGGAGGTTGGAAGAGGTGACATAGTAGATATCGTATTTCTGTAACAATGAATGGTTCTATTTATATAATACTTATTTCTGGTCAGGTACCTTAGACTTTGCTTAGTTTTGACTCATCCCATGATAATGCAACAGATAAATTCAACTGATTTTGCCACAGCTTTCTGGAAAATAGTTAAATGCTTCTTGTTTAAATCTGTCCATGTGACTATCACACAAAATCTTGCTGCTTGTGGAGGCATACAGCTTTTTCTGCACTGAATACTGTAGCATAAGGGTTGGACCAGATGATCTCCAGAGGTCCCTTCCAACCCTAACAATTCTGTGATTCTGTGATCTGTCTGCACTGAATACTATAGTATCTGTCTTTAAAAAAGGTGAAGGGGAGGTAGAGTCTTGGGTATTCTGCACCAGTCAGTCTAACCTTGATATCTCAAAAGATACTAGAACAAATTATTAAGCAGTCAGTGTGTAAGCACCATCCAGATAATAAGGTGATAAAAGAGAGTCAACACATATTTGTCAAGAACAAATCGTGTTAAACCAATCTAATTTCCTTCCTTCACAGGGAAACTGGCTAAGTGGATAAAGCAGAAGTGGTAAATGTGATACATTTTGACTTAAGCCAGTCTTTTAACACTATGGCACGTTATATGCTTATATGTAAACTGGAGAAATGTGGCCTCAATAACAGGGGAGGACCGGGTTCTTTGAAAACCCACACTGAGAAAGTGGTTAGTGATGCTCTGCTAAAATGAGAATTTACTTTTGCTCTCGTAAGAGGCTTAACTCTGGACCTGGTTCCAGTCAATATTTTCATTACTGCCTTGAATGATGGAATAGAAAGTGAATGTGTAAAATTAAGGAGGGCACTAGGCTGAGAGGGTACAGAAGTGCTTTAGAAGACAGGATTAGAAGAACAAATGAACATGATATGTTGGGAAAGAAGTTATCAGCATGACAGCACTCAGATTATAAAACTGCAAAGTAGTGTGTGTCAGATAATCTGTAACCACACAGTGACTTGGCAGCAGGAGGGAAGATGGAGTTTTAGTGCCTGGCAAGTGGAACAGGGATAAAAGATGTGATAATTGTATTAAAAGAGCAACTCTTAGTATGCAGCATGTGAGCAGAGCTGTTGTGTGTGAGACATCTCTGTTGAGTGCTGAGAAGTCAGAAGCTGGATTTTTGGGTCTGTTTTTTGACTTCTTTTGAAAGTAATGCAGAAAAATGGGATGTAATCCAGAAAAATGACCCAAATGAGTCAAGACTTAGAAAATACGATCTGTGCTGAAAGATTGAAAGATCCGTGTGTGTTTGTCTAGAAAAGGTATGTCTGATGGAGGGTATAAGTCTTCTAGGCAAGTGCTGTTAGAAAGAGGATGCAGATCTATCAGTCACCGTGTCTATTGAGCGTAGGATCGGAAGTACTGTATTTCACACATGTTTAATAGCAGGCTCTCTGTAAAACCCAAACTGAACTCAGATTTAGCAGATCAGTGCTTTACTTGCTCAGGCATGTGAAAAGTGTATCACACACACCTACCTCTCAACAGCGCTACTGACCCTGATCCAAGCTGGCTGCTCTTTCTCCCCAGATCACCCTCCTATCTCTGTATTTAATTTAATATCTGAGGGTGCAGTGTGTCTGCAGGCTCACATTCAGATGTCAGTGCTTTCAAAGGGATGAGGTTACCAAAGGTGTGGGTCAAAGTGAAAATAAATTTGGAGATTGGCTTCATTGGGAGCAAAACAAGGCTGTTAGTGGGTTAAAAACCATCTATCTGTGCAAGATTGTTAATCACTGGAATAGGTTACCCAGGGATGCTGTATACTCTATTCTGAAGGTTTTAAGAAGTTTGACAGACATTTGTCATGTCTGGAAGTAAACTTGATGCTGCTTCTGAATAAGAAGATAGACTGGCTGCCCTCTTAAGATTCCTTTTAGTCTGACATCTGCATGATTTCTGTGACATAATGTTTTACAGCAATATAATATATTTTATATAGCTGCAAAAAAAGCACAGAACTGACATAATCCAGGCAGTTTTTGCTTTATGATGAGAGATGAAAACATAGGTATGAATTCATAAAAGTCTCAGGAAAATAAATGCCTGATCTGACTTTAAATATAAATTAACACAGAAAGAATGATATGCTGAATAATGATCCTGCAAACTCAAACTAGCTCAGTTCCTCAGTACTAGCTATCACAGGGCATTGATTATCTATCATGTCTAGTTTGCGTGATAACATAAGAATTTAAATTGTAGCCTCACCCAAAACAAACACAGATGCATTTTCTCTAGGTGTTAATCTCCCAAAGGCCCACAGGCTTGTAATGTAAACAGACCTCTGAGCCCCAGCCTGGTTAGCTCTGTATCAAATAAGCTGTATTAATATCCTGGGTCAAAACTTCCTTCAGGCAGCCTGAGGGCAGCAGCCGTCCGAATGCATATGCACTGACACCTTTCCGGGGACAAGACTCTCGGAGCTGGGCCCTTGATTTATGACTTGTGTGTTTTCTATTTGTAAGAAATGTGGTGTTTATTCGACACACAAGGCTTCTGATAACTCTGTTGTTGCTAGATTTCATCCTGCTTCTGCTGGGAATGCTTGTCCTGCCCCTAAGAGAAAGCCAAGGGGGAAATGAAGTAGAAGGTTGCAAAGAAACACGCTCTGAGGAAGGGCTTTTGAGCCATGGGGGCTTGGAAAGATCTCTGCCCTTTCAAAGGAGGGAGAACTAGAGTTAGTCCTGCTATTGCTTCTGTGGGCTTTTATGGTAAGTAAGGGGAGCAAGCTTTGCTGTGCCTCCATCTTCAGCTGGTGGCCTTCCCCATCTGCTCAAAGTACCTTGTTTCACTTCCCACCTATGCATCCTCTTCGTGATGGAGAAGCTCAGCCTGGCAGTGATGAACTTAATATACCATGGGTGCGAAACTGTTCCTTTTTATTTTCCTGATTCACTTCTGTATAGCCTCTAGCTCTTGAACTGGAGTACGTGGTTCTGAAATCTGAGCTGGGGCGATCTGCTCCAGGTGCCCTCCAGCTCTTTCGGAAAGGCTCCTTCCGAAAGGCTGACATACCCTTGAGTGCTGCTGGAGCCTGCTTTGTGATGTTAATACTGTAGCTGTATTCCTGTGCCCTTGCTGTCCTCTGCTTTTTGCCGCCTTTGTGCTACGAGTGGCCTCTGAAGACAGAAAGGCAGAGGGCAGTCTTCATCTTCTCTGCGCAAGGCCTGGGAGCTCCCTCTGCTCCACCCCGGCTGTTAATACGTGGCACTCATCCACAGAAAACAATAGCTACACAAGAGATGGCTGTGTCCCATGGGTGGCCTTTCAGGAGCAGGGAGATTTTGAAAGAAAAATGCTGCTGTGCCCAACTTCCCTTGTATACATGCTGCTACCAGAAGATTCCCCTATGAATCCCTTTTCTTCAGAGCCGAAGCCAAATCCTGCTGCAACCCATAACCAGAGGAGCATCCTGCTGGCTTCTGCAAGAGACTTGTCTGAGGGTGGCATGAAATGGCTCCCAAGCAGCAAATCATTTCAGCTCCCCTCTTGTGAATACTGTGTGCTCCTCTGCTAATCTGGAATATGCCCCCTCTGGCCAGTCCGGGGCTGGTTAACCCTTTGTGGTCTGCTAATCCTGACAATGGGTCCTCCGTCTATGGCCACAGTGGAAAGATGGCATGGGTGGATAGCCTCAGGGTTCAGTGCGAGTGTTGGCTGGCCACTGTTACAAAGCGTTACCACGGCTGGATGCAGCGCCAGCTGTAGCTGCCAGAGCCAGTGCTGAACACATCTCTGCATTGTCCATGTACTCTCAGGCAAACCCCAGGAGGGCATTACTTAAAAGTACTCTGGATAAAGCCCCACACTGTTCTCCCGATGGGGAAGGGGCTCTAGTGTCCTTGTGCAGAGGAGGAGCTGAACTCTGCCTGCTTTTCCAAAAGGACAAGGTGCAGCATCACTCGCAGGGGGTTTAAATCGGTCACGGGCTGATTTAAACTCAGCACCTGGACTAAACTGTGGCATCTACCTGTTTGCTGTAGAATATCATTATATCCTTCAATTGCAAAAGTGATGTTTTGGCGACTTTATTTATCATATATATTCTGTGTTGTTTTATTAAGTCCTTGTTCTTAATACAGAGTGCTCGCAAGCCCTGAGGAAAACCTCCAAGTGCTACATAAAGATAATTCATATGAATTTTAAGGAAAGAGTTGACCCAAAGAGCTTGGTTTTGGGTTTTTTTTAATGAGTATTTTTGGCATTGATTGTCTGACTTTGAAGTATAAGTAATGCGAGCTCTGGTCTTGACTAGTTCTGTTGAGGGGCACTGGCTGCTTGGGCAGCCAGTAACTGTTAGGTTGCAGCTTTCTGGAGTCATGTATTACATGTTCAGAGCAAGCTTTCTTCCCGCAGTGTTGATTAATGCTTGGCATTAGATGGATATTTACCAAGTAACACATCTTAAACAATTTAACAAAATGGAAACAAGCAAAAACCTCGAAACAAAACACTTCCACTTTTGCAAACAGACTGGTAGTTACTGGCCTGGTGTGAGTGACTTTGCCCATTCCAGTCATCCGTGCTTTTTCCTTGGGATCTTTCCTAATCACCCCCAAAACGATCAGCCCTCTGATTACATGAAGGCCTAGAATAAATAAAATAAGAACAGTAAGAAGCATGAGCGTGATGTATTTTCAGTTGTACATTGCTCCTAATGGAACTCATGTGTGTGGAAACCTCAGTGATTTTGTCCTGGCTTACTGAAATTAAACAAAGACTGATACCTATTTATAATCCCCAAACTCCTGCCAGTGATATATTTTATCACTATGGTTGCAAAACCAAATAGCTACTAAGGAAGTATTTTTCACCAAAATGAGCGAGCTTGGAGGGTTCCATGGAAAGACTTTGCTGCTTGTGGTAGGGTAGTGGGGAAACATGAAGCCAGTGTGGCAAAGTAGTCAAAAACAATAATGGGTTTTATTTTTATTATGGCACTGGTATTTACTGTCCCCTTTCATTTCATTGGCTTGGTTTGCAACAGTCTTCTGTCATTTCTATAGGCTGGTTTTTCTACTGCAGTTTCAGCAGGGAGAAAAAGCAGGATATTTTAAATAATTCTGTTTATTTTTAATTACAAAGCAAGTAACTTCATTGCTTGTTCTTTTCTTGACTTGATTACATTTAATAAATATGGCAGAGCGCTTACCAAAGTGTTCTCGAAGTAACATAAACCACATGTAGGGTCCCACACAGAAAGGACATCAAAATTGAATTTCTGGACAGTTTTATATAGATGAGTTTATTGTGGCTAAATGCAACCAGCCTCATTTTCTGTTGCCTCATCATGTTCAGAGCCTACCAGTCACTATTGACTGCATAACGCTGTCCTGAATAGGCTGAAATGCTGTAATGGTGATACAATAAGGCTACAGGTAAGAGCAGACCAGGAGTCCGTCCTCAAATTCTCCTTGATCCAAAACAATAAGGCTCTGGAAGGTGTCATGCTGTGTGTGATAGGACTGACAAATATGGCAAGATTCAGACCCAGTGCTCACATGTTTCAGTGTTGTTCATGTCCTCTCGCACATTATCAAGCTCTTGGAGATTCTGTTTTGGTTTCTATCCAGTCTCTGAGTTGAATGCACCGTACAGGTCATTTTGGGCAAATGGGTCCCTCCTCTAGCATGGATGCATTCTGTTTCAGGGCTCCTTGGTGGTGGCAGCTATTCTGGGAAGACTTCTGTAAGCCATTGGAGAAGGGAGACCTGAATCTTTACCTTGGCACTGAGAGCATGAGAACTACGCTCCTCATCTCCAGTAGTAAAAGCCTGAAGGTGTGGAGTTCCAGTCTTGTTTGTCACACCTGCAGAGACTCCTCTATATGAGGGTTTTTTTTGCAGTTTTCATCTTCTAAAAAAGATGTGATTTATTCCTTAAGAGGAAAAGCTTTAAAAGACAAATTGTATCATGAAAACCTTTTTTTCTAGGTAGTGCACCTCTTTGTCACTTGCAGATGTGAACAGCTTGTTTAGGTCTGGCATCTTCCATAACCCCGCATTTGTACTTGCCTGTCATATCAGGTGTGTAAAACCAGTCTGCCTATTATAGAGTGAGCTGTGATTGAATCCTTTATTTATGACTTCTGCCCCACATTGCATTAATTAGAATGCAAATGAAGTGTTTCCTGGAAAGCTGCTGTTTACTTCTGCCATACTTTACATGTTTCATTAGTCTTAGGACCCTGACAGTCAAGTTATGTCAATTTAACAAGTTATCAGTCAGTGGAGCCGTTGTAATTGTACATATGCCTGCATGTAGGCTTCCTGGGCTGCAATGCGATGCAGTTTTGCCTCCAGTGAAAGGCATTTTCTTGCCTTGTGTTAGCTACTGGGGCTCAGCTTAAATTAGAGGTAACTTTTTCAAAGAGCAAAGCATGATCCTGAGCCTCTGATTCACACCAGCACTTCTGAATCTGACTTTGTAGGATGTTTTTAACTGAGAAGCAGTTTTCCCTAGAGGGTAGTTTTCTGGCCAGTGCTCTTGATAGTAATTGTGAGTAGTCCATATTCCCAACTGGCAGGACGTTAAGGCAGATTGTGACTGATTTGACCACAAATTACAGGGATTTTTTTGTTGTTTTGTTTTTAAGTACGCAGTTCAGCACAGGCTGCATTTTCATCTATGTCCCTGGTTATCAGCTTTTAGCAGCTGACCCTCCCTTGAGGAGACTGACCACGTTCAGTACCTTTCTAGGTCCTATGGCATTACCGAGGTTTGGCAGCATGCAAGGCTCCCTTGCTTTCCTGGCATTGACCTGCAGAGCTTCACGAGGGCTGGCGTTCCTTGCAGTGCATCTCTTGTCTTTGCTTGCCTGTAGCTGTGCAAGGTGCAGAGTTGAAGGGTAAAGCTTTCTGGTTTGTAAAATATTGGGAATGGCACTGTGGAGGGACATCCATTTCAAAAATAACCCCTACTTTCTTACCCTTTCAAGGTGCTGTGATGAAAAGACTTATCTCTGAATGTGTTTAAGCCCCGGAGGACAAACCTTCATGCAAGTTGCTCTGAAGGAGCTTACACCAAAGTAACTAAGAATTTGGCTCCTGGCACCATTATTTTCTTCATTTCCCGCAATGACAGAAGGGGGTGGAGGGAAGTAACCTATCCCATTTCTGTTTGAAAATATTTAGCTTGAGCGATGTGAAGATTTCAGTAGATCTGTGACAAGATCAAAGACTATAAATAATTTAACAGTGGTTCTACTTTTGTGGAATTATTTAAAGTATCATAATTGCAGCTCAGCTTCCCAGCCTTCATTTTCAAGTCTGGAATTCTGTTGGGAACTATCATAATCACTGAAGAGTATAATATTACAGGCTGGGTATAAAAATATCTTTTTAATGACTAGCAAATTAGTGAAATGTCTTGACCTGAATCTAGACCAAACAGAAGACAGTGTTTTTATGGAGGGGGAAGAAAGACTAAATTGTCACCACATTGTTATTCTTGTTAAATTCTCCACTACTTAAAATGTCAGTTGATTAGATAAAATTTGTAACACTGTGCATCAACGCAAGTGATGAAGGGCTGTGTGTTACATAGCATCTTGGCATTTCTGCACTTTTGTTTTTCCTTTTAATGCTAGCATGTGCATTCTGTGACTGAAACTTGGAAAAATAAAGGCTATTCATTACTTCAGTACCCTGTGAACAATAGAGATCATGAAAGGCATTGCAGGGAACTCTTCTGTGTGTTGGCTCTTCAAGAAGCAAGATGAGCCCTTGGAGGGTTTTCTCATAGGCTTCAAGTAATTGTTGTGTGCATGATCTGCCTGTCTAAATGCTTTGTGGCTGACTTAAATACAATCTAGAAAAGACAGGAGTTTCCCACTCCATACCATGTGATTCAGTGTGCTCACTGAGTCTCTGCTAACCTAGGAACAGGGATTTATTCTCCAAATTCTGGTTAGCAAATGAGCTAAAGGAAACTGAGCCCTCGTGTTCCTGTGTGCAGTCAAGTATCAGTGGTGAAATGCTCAGTCTGAGCAGTTTCAGTGGTATAGTGAAGACGCCATACCCGTCTCTGCAGCTGAGGACTCTATTCCCAGTTACATTATCAATTTCCATTGTGACTTGTGACAAGGCACTGACCTCTCTGTTCTTCATTGCCCCCAAATTAAGCCAGAAGCGATAATACCAACTGGTTTACATGGTGTTATGTTACTGCATTTGCAGTGTAGCCTTGATATCAAAGGATGGTTGTGTGGACAAGGTGATTGCATTTTGCCTTCATGGCAGGGTGTAAAAGACATTTTTGGGACAGAGACCACCTTAGTTTCTTGTATTCACAGGACTCCTTATGGAATGAAGATGCAGTCTGTAACTCTGAGCACCAAAGCCATACTTCAAAATGAACGATAGGAGCCCAGAGATAACACGGTGCAGGGACAGAGGTCGTCTCCGTTCCTGCCTTTCTCTCCACATGGCCAGGGCC
>JAVHNF010019833.1:0-10008 GCA_034783455.1 Micropsitta finschii | reverse complement strand
TTACCTCGCCCCCACCCAACAGCGATCTTGCCCTTCCAGGTAACTCTCCATTACATCCTGGCCATGACGTGCTGTGTAAAGTCCTACTTATCAAACTGACTGCAAGGCATTTATTGTAGACGTTGACGTCACCAAGAACATTGTGAGCTTTGGATGAAGGACAAATATGGTTATTGAAGGTGAATTTGCATTTGCATAATTAAACATCAAGGCAAAAAAAAAGTATGTAAAAGGGGTTTGAAATTTTTTGTTGATAAATCACTCTTTCTATTAACTAGTCTGAATAAAACAAGTGTTGACTGGTCACTGCACTCCTCTGAGACATGAGGTAGAGATTTTGTTATGAAGTGGGTTAAGATTGCTATCAGTAGCTTTAATAGGAAAGAAAGATGTGCTTTCCATCAGCAACTAGCCCTGTAATAGGAATTTTGCCCACAAACTATTAAAATAAAGGCTCTGACATTGTTTCTAGAAAGAATAGTGAACATTAAGATCTAGAGATCCTCTGTTGCCATTAGTGCTTTTAACTAACAGATGAGGCCTGAAGGTCAGGTGAGTTTTCAGGGAGAAATGCAGGATGAACCGGAGCAATCAGAGAGGTTAGAGAATAATCAGTATATGATTCAGATTAATGTAGGAAAGATAATCAGTAGTTTCTGACTCTTGGGAAAAGTGTTGACCTGCACAGCAGGAATTGGATTCTACTCACGAAGCTAAAAGGCAAACAGCAAAAAAGTAATGACTACTTAGAGATGAGGTGAAGGGAATTAATCATAAACAAACTAAAAGAAGTATAAATCTAGAAGTTCAAAGTATGGACCATAAAATATTAGTAAAAAAGGCAATCTTAATTTTAATATACAATATAAGAAAATAGAAATGGCAGAAAAAAATATGTAAGTTTGTCTTTCACTTCTATGTAGAAGTGGAAGGCAATGTGACCCAGAAAATGTATGTGATAAATAATGAGGAAACCAAGAGACAGTGTCAGACTTCAACATTATATATTCAGCCAAAAATTCTCATTTAAGTTTAAAACATCTAATAGAGGGAGCACTGGTTTCAGTTCTCCACATACACTTCCTGTATATCTTCTCATGTCACTAGAATTAAGATTTTCAAAGGTGCCTTAAGATCCTAAGCACCATTGTCCTGTAATAAAATGTAAATCTCTGTTACCCACTTTAATTCTGCAAATGAAGTTTTCCAAGTGTTTTGGGAAACTTTGTTTTCATTCCATCTTCTTCTTCTTAGTTTCCCATGTGGTGATACTATCTGAATACCCAGAGGTATTTTTAAAAGAAAGAGTGTATTAACAGAGGTATCCTATTTTAGAATAATCACAAGCAGTGAAAAATATGGACAGCTGGATGGAGGTGACAAACAGAAGTAATTTTCTCTGATTGATAAATGACACATATCAGACTAAGAAATACCTAGAAGTAAACATCTGTAGGAGAGAAATTTTCTTCTCTCAGTGCGATGTTTTCTATCATAATTGAAAAAATGAGAAAGAAAACTATAATCTGCAGTACAGGAAATCTCTTCTGTATTACAGAAAGAAAATTGTCTTTATGAACAGAGCTAGAAGAGGACTATGGGCAGAATGACTGCATCTGCATACAATTTCACAATTCTAAGAATGGTTGGTACAATCCATTTAGTTCTGAAAACACTTTAGAAAATTATATTTAATTTTATCAGGCAGTGAAATTTCTGTCCCTGTGAAAATTCAGACATGTCTTAGGCTTCATAAAGTTGTGAGTCCCATCTACCAGTACCCTTGGGGATGTAGTAGATGGTGGGGGTTGTAATGAGGTTACCACACAACTATGGGTTCTGGTTGCACACAGACATTGTGCTGTCTTTTAAATTATCATATCCTTTTTTTAAAAAAACAATACTTATGCTAGGGTGACTAGCTGATATTTTGTGCCATCTTGTTCTGAAAAGATATAAAATTGTTTCTGTCTCCTCTGCATTTGCTTGAGTATACCCAATCACTTTTTAGGCTATAGGGCAGACATAACTATGTATACATGCATGCGTGTTCAACCTCCCCACACATCAAATTTTACTGTGCAGCAGACTTGAGCTTCACAGAGACACAGAGTAAAAGCAAGTGTGTATCCTGAGTAGTATAGCATTTAGCCTACTCTCTGGGTTGTTTCTGCATCCTGATCTATGCTCCTAGTCCCTTACCCACCTCTTGGCCTATTTATTAACTGTTGTGAATTTTCTACACAATGCAGCAAGAAGGAAAATTGTAGTAATTTTTAAATAGGCTGCCCTACTATAGGCATACTAATTGATTAACTAAGCACAATGTTACAGCAGCTGCCTTTATTCCATCTCAAAAGCTCTGGCTTTAAAATTTCAAGAAATATGTCTGCAAACATCAAGCATTAATTACCACTAATGAGAAACATTTTCATACTGAATTGGTATAAACACAAAATTACGCATGTACATCTAACTGTTAGGTGTGGTGAGTTCTTTTTCTAAGGTCTACCCTGCAGGTACTGAGGTAACCCAGGGTAGCTCTGAGAAACACTTAGAGTTACAATAAGAAACAAGAAAGGAAGGCACAAAATTAGAAGTAACATGCCTGAGTTTTGGCCGCTGTTGTCACTCAAAACATGATTGAGTTGCGGTGTAACATAAATCCTTTTAAGGCTGCTGTTTCTGCCACCCAGATCAAGTAAAAAAAGAAAAGTTTTCAAATGGACTGCCACTGTGACATATAATCATCAGCTACAACTGAGCCTAAATGGCTGGAAATATAAAACCATGGAAAGTCAGGAAGAAATGTTAAGAGATATTTCAGGTGGTGTACTTTGTAATTTATTAAGCACCTTAAAATCAGTATGAGACTTCAAAGGTGCCTGTGACAAAATTACAGGTCATACAAGCAGAATATGAAAAAATTCAACTTCATCTGACAGAAAAATATGGACAACATTCACTGGAAGACATTGCAAATGCTAACATACTGTAGCTAACCTAGAGGTGCAAATCATTGAACTTCATTATGATATGTGGCATCCAAAATTATATATAATAGATGTCAATACCTAGGATAAGAGGATGCAGTGTGAGGATCAAAAGGAAGTGTAAAACAGACTTGACTGCCATTTAGGAAATTGTGGCACACTGATGAGAAATCCACTTTAAGGGTAGAAAGTAAGTATTAAAAATATATAAGACCTATAAAAGCTCATTGAGATGTGCCAAAGCTTAAACTGTATTAGATGGATGTAGCATACTTCAGATAAAGGCAAATGAAAAAAAACAGACTATAAGAGTACCAGCCATCCTTGCTGTGAATAGTTATGGAAAATCCCAGTGTCAAATACTGCCAAAAGGAACAATAAAAACTGTGCTACAGTTACACATTTGGAAAAATACTATTAGCTTCCTAAAATCAAAATTACTTCTTTTTTTTTTTTTTTTTTGAAGTAATGGAGTCTTGCATATGAGGGGATAACACTGAAAAAAAATTAAAAAAATCTCATCTTGACCATGAGAACATTGGTATTACAGCACAAACATAAATACACTGGAATCCCAGCTCTTTCTCATGAGCCAGTCTTTTGTCTATCAATGCTTTCTGTTTCAGAATTACTACGTAAAGTACACATGGGAATACTGGGGCAGATATATGTAAGACACAGCTCATCTCCTTAGACAACAGGCAACACATCACAGAGCCGTACAATAATTTTTATAATTTAGGGTGGGAGGCATATGTCTAACCTTTAAATGTCATCTAGTCCAACCTCTAATTTTAATTTTCTAGGTTTCTTCTAAATACCTAGGAGTACTCCTAAAAAGTGGTTTACTTCTTCATTAAGTAAAGGCCTGATAATACATTCATTATCAGAACTGTAGCCATGCCTTCCTCTGCACTGGCTGTGAGGGGAGTTAACAATTTCAGATGCACGCATCAGAAGCTAGGTGAGGTGAATCCTCTCTGCAGTGATGTCTACACTGATAGCTATGATGCATAGTGTTAAGATGACCAGCCTTGCTCTTGAAAACTGTATCATCAGAATTGCAGAAAAGTATAGAATGAAGGATGTCATCAAAATATGAACAAAGAAGCTTGAGTGCTGCCAGCTGCTACTGACACACAAGAGAAATGGCAGATCCCTGGCAGTAGCTAGGAAGAGTGCCTAAAGAGTTAGAAGAATTTCAGTGAGGGAAGGGGAGAAAAAAGAGGTACAATTCTCCTTGTTACCAAACATCTTCCTATTGATCTGACTACAGCAGAAGCAGTACATTAACATAGCTCCGCCCAGACTATTATATCCTGCTTCCTCTTGTGAGTCACAGCAGTTTTAACTTGTATGAAAGAGCTACCATGGTACATAGTGATTTAATCTTTTCATGCTGAGCTCTCCCAGTAATAAGCCACCCCAGATCACTGTGGTAAATGTGTTTCAGATGAGTCATTCTGAGGGAACAAATGCAGCCCATTTAAATCTCACTGCTGCGGAATACATGTCCTGAGTATATGTTTCGAAGTCCTTCATATACGAAATTTTATCACTGCCTGTACCAAGCCAGACCTGTTGTTACTATTTGCATTTCATAGGATTTCTATAGCCAGGTAAAAACACACCATTATCTGAAGTAGTCTCCAATAACACATAGGCAATGATCTATATATAACGTAATATTCTCTAAGATTTCAAGACGTGTTCCAGATTTAAAGAGCTGCCACCTCATCATTTAAAGTTAAAATTTTGAGGTGTTTTATAAGTCTTAATTATTTAATCCTCACAACACCTTTGTGACGAAGTAAATAAGCATTATCAAAGCAATTTCCATTGCTGTCACACAGTTTTAGAGTTGTGATGAAAAGCTGCTCAGGGGTCCAGGCATTAGAATCCCCAGCTGAAAAGAACTGCAAGTATATTTGTGTACAAAGCCAAAAAGTACAGAAATTGACCCAGAAGGCAGCTTGTCTTCTATTAACATTAAAACTGAATGGCTTTATAGACATTTCTTGCCCGAAAGTGAACAAGCCACATTTGTAGTGAAAGGTCTTTTCATCCAAAGGTATTTTTCAATTAAGAGGGAAAGATGGAAATGGAACAAGGAAGCAACTACAGAAAGGAGATCTATAGCTCTTCTTTGTTTGAAGGGAAGAGGATCATAGACACAAAGGTGGATACTGGCATGGATTGAAAATAAGGATCTCAAATCCCCAGCTCTTTGTGACTCTGCTCTCGGTTAACATGCAAGTAAGTTTTAAAGTAACACATATGGTACAGATGGTGGGTATAACTAAATCAGCCATCTGATTTCAGCCATCAACATCATAAAGGTGTACACATGAGAGGAAAGGTATATACATCGACCACTAAGGAGAACTTTTGCCTACTTAGCATGCTCTATACTTACACACATGTGTTGTGTATTTATATCTGTTTGACTTATTCCCACAAGAAAAGGATGAAAATAGATTAAAACAAGGTTTGTCCCTCCATTAAAAAAAAGTCTAGTTAAAAATTTCAAATACAAATTTTGTTGTGGTCTTCACTACTGCGACAGTCCAAAAAGGTATATGCTGCTTTCAATTTAAGACAGTAAAGAGGACTAGGCTTTACCCCTTGAGAGGTCACAGGGAATACTTCACAGCTAAATGACAAGGTGAGGATATAGGCAGCTTATAAATTACTAGCTCAATTACCATCATGCAGTATTATTTTTCCATAGCTTCAGTCCTAATGAGATAATCAAAGGAGATATCAGACATTATCTTCTTTCTTAGACAACTTGTGAAAATACTAAAAGTAACAAGACTCTGCAGCTGAATCACAGAATCCATACTACTGAAGCTAACTTTGCACATGTCACTTCTACATTCTCTTTAACCAGTAATCTTGTGTCCTTTGAGCTTTCATTTAGAAATATTTCAGCAGCAAGAACTGACAATTCTAATCCTCAAAATGTAACTTAGTTTTTTTGTCTAGGAGACATAAATTCAAGAACAAAAAGTCAATTTTAGTGTAGGAAAATACAGTATGCTCTTATCAGTTACAGTATTCATTGCTATTAATCATTAATCATGAGAAAATTGTAGGTTTATTGCATCAGGAAACTGTTGACTTCCATGAGCTGCTATTATCTCTCCTGTTCACTTAACTGAAATCTTCTTGGAACTGCCAGCCATATTGTGAAAATTTGTGCCTGCAGTAGAGTGTAATGACAAATGACAACAATCATACAGTTATTCAGCATCAGCAACTAATAATTAAACAGTGAATGAACCTGGTAGAATACCTTTAAGATGTTGCCAAACTCTATATGGATAAACTGAATGTTTAAAACACACCTAATGATTTCATCAGTCTTTATTGTAACTGTGTGTTCCAGAGTTCACGGATTCCAGGTTAAGAGAGAGAGGCGAGACACAATGAGTAAAAATACCAACTATTTTATTACTATAGGAAAAGATAGGGAGGAAGAGCCAGCAAAGGGTAAAAGAAACTTTGATGGATATTTTTGGTGAGTGTTTATCTTCCCAATTCCTGATAATGCCCTCTTTTCTTAGTCTTATCCATATCCATATCCTAAGCTCAACCAGGAAAAAGAACAAAATTACCCAAATGTGTATTTCATAGTATGGTACTATTTCAGGTAAAACCCCGTACTGATAGAACACGTACAATGATGCTATGAGCAAATTCATTGCTGTACAGCAAACAGGCATCCTGATGACCTGGGCAGGAGAGGGGGCAGCTTGTGATATAGTTCTGTTGTTTCTGTTTAAGAAAAAACAGCAAAAAAAGTCTCCCTTAAGCAATTGAATGAAATATTCACCGAGGTTGTTCTGTTTAAGTAAGTCCATCTCTGTATCTTACTTAAAGGTTCATATCACTATTTGTGAAGTTCCTTCTCCCTTTCCCCCTAATGCAGTAACCACTGGCCAAATTCAGAATTTCAGATGGAGCGTGGTTATAAACAATCACTCTCTCATCAACAAAATATTTGTATGTTATTTGTTTGATGGGAGACCTACTGCAAGCATTCACTTAAAATCATGTAATTTGAAAAGAAATAAAGTTCTTCGTGTGCTGTGACAGGACAAATATTATCGAACAGTTGCTGGTTGCTGCTTGCCATTAGTGACTGTCTTTCAAGAGTCTGCAGTTGCTTTGCAAGTATTAACTGAACTCTATGATTCTATGACATAAAGAGAGAATAGAAGTGCTCATGGATAAAGGCTTGGGAAAGTCCAGACACTGTTTGAACAGAGCCAAAATTATCTATGTGACTCCCAAACTAGAAAAACTCAGAAACATGTGCTTAATTTGAAGTCTAACAATATTACTTGGGAAGGAAGAATATGGTTGAAGATGCATAGGAGCTTGAGACCATTGCTGAACTGGGACTGGAAGTCTCTGGTCTCATCTTTGAAATGACAGGCATAGTGACAGTGTCATGGAAATGTCTAGGTTTGATGGGACCTCACCTGGGCCAATCTTATCCTGAAACAGGGCCTTAGATCAGGTCATTCAGGGCTCTGTCAAGTTGAGTCCTGAATATTTCCAGTGAGGGAGACTCCACTGTTTCTCTGGACAGCCTGTTTTGGTGTTTCACTGCTCTGTCTCTGAGCTCAGCTGCCATCACAGTCCTGCATGCTGTGCTCCAGAACATGCTGGCTTTCCACCAGTGACAAGGTTTCTGCTCCCTCCTCTTCTTGGCAATTTCCTGTCTCCAGTCTTGAACTGTGGACTCCCAGCTCCTTGCTGTGGTCCCCAACTTTTGGGTGGCCTCACCTGCCTATTGAGACCAGCTCCAACAGCTGCCCTCAGAGAACAGTTGAGTTCCTGGCACCCCCTCTGGCTATGCCACTTTGTGGTCTGTAGAACAGGATCTTTCCTGGCACTTCCACAGGGCAGGTACTGGGAAAAGTGATCCCTGCCATCCCGGTGCATCATCTTTTCTATCTTTGTGCCTCTTTGCATTGAATGAAAATTCTGCAGCGTTAATGTGTGTCTCGTGCTTTAATACATCCCCTGAAGTAGGGTCTAGATCCTGATGTCATCTTTGATGCTCCGTGTTTAAGCAATCAGAAACTTTAGAGAGTTTTTAGAAACAAAGATAGTGAAGTCATTAGCTGTCTGTTTGGGTTTCCTTATGCCTTTGAACATGCCTTTCTCTCTTTTTGTATGTTGTCTGAGCGTGGTGGGGTTGGAGTCCATTAAATAGGTGTTTAAAAGGTCGGCATTGGTACTTGAAAATAGTGTAGCAAGAACTTTGCATTGGCATATCCAAGTCAATGGATGTCCATAGGTTGCTGTTGTGACAGTTTCATGCACTTCCTTTTTTTTTAATTTTGTGTTTAATAACATTTAGTATACATTAAAATATTGCTTTGGAGTTGTTTAGTTTCTGGTTTTATATAGTTAAGGATCAGCTTATGCGTTGAACATGTAATGTGCTGAAGTGTGTTTTCTTTCGGAAGTGATGACAAATGTGTCCCTGGTGTTAAATTCACAATTGGAGCAATTCAGCATTGGTGTGACACAAAAGGCTCTCTCTTTGTTGTTCCTTTATGAGAGTGAGTAGCAGGGATTCTTGAAATGTCTTATCTTGTCTAGACATCAAGTCTGCAACACTGTGTTAATTAGTCCATTATTATGTGTCCAGTTTCTTAAACACTGCATATGCAAGTTGAAGTGACATGGGTCACCTCTGAAAATCTGTTATTTTCTGTAGGCAAATTTTACCGAATGAGCTGAGTACCTTCCCTGCTTTTGGAAAAAATAAACCTCTCGGTTTCTGAATGAGATTTGACACTCAAACCTCAATTTGTCTGCTACCACAGAGCTCTGGCATCCAAGAAGAAAGTGTAGGAATTACTGCATCCGTGAAGGCTTTTTTCCTCAATGGAATTACTGGCTGACTGGTTGCTTTCAGTTCAACAATATTTTTAAATATTCAGCAGAACAGTATTTCAAATACTTAAACTTTCTCATTAATTGCTTGTACACTTGACTTTGTAAATAGCACCTGTTAACAGGCCTCAGTAGTATTCAGTATGAACTGTGATCCTTATTGGACAGCCTTCTTGTGGAAGATGCTGAAAAATCGGATTTTTCTAAAGCTTGCATTTGAAACTTCATAGATCTGGTACAGAGAAAGAAGGAAAAATGGGTGTGTGGCTGGGTGAACGGTCTGTCCAGATTCTGTTTCCAGATCTGCTGTCTAATTCCTTCTCTTTTTTAAAGTAAATTACTTAAGTCTTTGGCCTAGCAGTTAAATAAGAAAACCAGTTAGGTTTTAGCAGGTTTCAGTGTGTATAGTTTCAGAAGAACTGTTTTTTGTTCTCATGTTCTGTAGAGCTCTGTTCTCAGGTCTTTTGTTCTGGTAGCATCTATATAGCAATAGCTGTCTTTGTGTGTATTTAACACTTTTTAATAAGACTCTGTTCTCTGGAGGTGCTGCTCGCAGAGCAAACTGACAACTCACAAAGTGAAACTTTACCTAGTTAAAAATTTTTGGGTTTAATATCAGATCATAAAAAGATAAGGCACATCTGGCATGATAGTTATGATTTCTGTAATGTATAGAAGTATACTGCGTGCCTTCCTCCCTGCTCCAAATCCCCTCTGTGTCCATTGCTAGCTTTATAAATTCTGGATATTAATGTTAGATTAAACATTTAAGTTTTAGCAGTTGTAAGAAAATAAGTAAGTGAATAAACTGGACTAATGGGAGTCCAGGTGGGAGTGAAGGAGGCTGTCAAGGCTGGCCTTGGATGTACCTTCTCTTTTTACTTCAGCTGAGCCAGGGAAACAGGTTACTGTTCCTTAGGTTAGCTTGTTGGCTGCTCATTTCAGGCAAAATTGTCCAGGTTAGAAAAAAATCCCCTAATTAAAATATGAATTAAGAGGTAAGTAAGTTAAATGATGCAGAAGGAACTGGAACAGTAGCTAGGAAACACATTAAAGGATTATTTCTAATTATGGATGAGGTCAGACATGCTAGATC
>JAVHNF010019817.1:0-10063 GCA_034783455.1 Micropsitta finschii | reverse complement strand
GTGTTATACCTTAGTTACTAAACTGTTCTTATCTCAACCTGTGGGAGTTGCATTCTTTCGATTCTCCTCATTCCTCCGGGAGCGGGGGGGGTGGGGGGAAGAAAAGAGGGGGGGGAAGTTCTAATTTACAGAATGGGTTTAAACCACGACAATATAAAAACCAGACACAAGATATATATAACCAAAAAGACTGCATTTTAAATGGGACACTGCCAAATCATAGTAATAAAAAGTAAGCCTACACTCGATTTGAACATTTATAAACAGAAAAAAGATAAGATAGGAAAAAATCAAACTGTCCTCCACTACGTATGTTATAATGACACCAAACAAACAACTGAATTCCAGTATCAGTCTCGACAAAGTGATTTGAAAGACAAATGCAGAGAACACAAAAAAATTAGGGAAAAAAGTTGATTAACAAAAAAATCCTTTCATTTGAAATAATACAGGCTGTTTGCAGTAAATGAAGTGAAGAATTCAGAGAAAATATATATTTTAACTTCAGTGGCCCTAAACAATAATCAGCTGTGGGAATGCCAAATTTTTCTTCCTAGGAAACACATCCCATAACAGGACAAGATACTGTTTTAAAAGAGAATGAAAAAAAATCTCTTGAGGATATTATACTAGTTTCTTTCCAAAGCTTAGCCCTGCCAAGAACAGCAGTGACAACACAGATACAATATTAGAAAGCTGTCCTTCTAGAATTAGCTGGAAATTAGGATGAGAGAAAGCAATGAAAACAAACTAACCCCCCAAATGCCTGGGAAGAGTGCAGGGGAACAGAAGAGGGGAAAAGGGTAACCTAATTTTCCTAAACATCTTGAAATTAGTATTCATTTATTCTGAGCAGTAACTTCCTGAGCTTTTTTTGCTGTTTGGCTTGGGGAGAAGGGGCAATCATTCACTTCCCCACAAGACCCGCAATTAAGCAAAGAACCACTCAAAGTGAAAATGGATCTTGTCATTAACTCAAAACCTTAAACCTAATCAGATTAACTCCATTATCACAGAATATGGAAACCAGAAGAAAGAATGGCACCCATAAAGGGATGATTTTTTGTTAGCATTGCACTTTTATGCAGTAGTTGGCAAATGCTTTCATAGAAGAACAGGCAGCGAAGTATAACTTGAAGGACAGATGGTTAAAATATTAATTCTATTAGACATTAAGTAAGGTAACAAGCCTAAACAGCAGAAAAACGGAAATAAACCCCAAAGATTAAGCTACTCGAGGTCATTTGTTAAGCCTCCATGAAGAAACGAGCCTACAACACTGCTCTCTCTCGGCTGTACGCAGCTTGCTCTGCCATCACTGGGCACTTACCTTCCTTCTGGCTGCCCGCCGCACTTTGCTGCTGCAGCAAGCTCTGGCTGTACAAGGTGGGCAGCGCGGCGGCCGCGTACTGCTGGATTCCTGAGTAGGCTTGGGTGAGCGCGTCCATCGTGCCGGCCGTACCGTTCGTCAAGCCTGTTGCGCCGAGTCCTCCGTTCAGGGCCGCCATACCTGAGAGCATTTGAGCAACTTTACAAAAAACCCAACAATAGAGAAAAGAAATTGCACTTGTTCATTAGTGCTTTCCGAAAGTCGTTGGTATTATATGACACTGACAACGACAGCAGTGCATGCAGCTCCGCACGTCACCAAATGGGACTGAAAACAAGGAAAAACACGACTTTGGTGCCAGGATCACTTTTAGCACAAGGGTTGCACAGTCAAATGGACTCACATGCAGCCTGCTACTGGCAAGTACTACAGCCCGGTGCTCCTGAAAGCCTCTCCCCTCCTCGACATCTCTGGAGAGTCTCTGGAGTTGGGAGAGTGACCCAACCTGTATCTCTTTGACCTGTATCCTTGCAAGCTGGCCAGTGGGAAAAAACAGTCTGCAAGGAAACCCACTCCTTGCGACCAAGGTCCTTAGCAATGGACCATGACCACACTGTATCAGAAGCATTTTGCTTAAACAGAGCTAGAAGGGAACCCCGATAAACACCACTTTGAAATAATCCTCCGTACAATTATGGGCTTCGTCCCTTAGGTTTGTGACAGGAACATGGACTGTGATGCTCTGCGCTTCTATCTTCCTCCTCCAGTTACTTCAGTTACTCCAGAAGAGATGAACATCCAGCACATCTAGAGTGACTGAAGTGCTTCATCCGGATCAGTTATCTTCCATGATGAAACAAGCATTTGGTTCTAGCAATGCCTTCTCACTGGAAGCGTAGTCCCTTCACTTTTTTTCTTTAAAGCAATTCTACATCATGGTAAATAACAGATGAAGTTAATGGGGATAACTGCCAAAGAAGAAATTAGATTGCTAGCTGTGAGGAAAATGGCACCCTTCATCCATGAAAACAGTGTGGTCTGCAAAAGAAGTTTTACTACTCTGACTTGCTGGTGGACAAACTTCTGGGCTACACCACCTCTCCATTTCTTCTACGCCTCATCATGGCTCCTAAAAGAGCCACACTGGATTTAACAGTGCTAGCACTTGTTTTTTTCAGAAATTCTAGAAAAAGTGAGATTTCTGTTACAGCTGCAGTCTCTTTGCAGTTGAAGGGGTGGCAGAGTTCAGAGCCTGGCTCGTCACCCACAGCTCCAGCTTGGGTCAACTGGAGCAGTAAGCGCCCATCGGGACTGAGAGTCAGGCCATGTTTTGTGCACAGCTAGCTGTCCTGTGCTCCCAGTTTTTAGGTGAACATCCCATAAACAAAAGGGCTTAATCAGGCCCCTGGAAGTACAGCAGATCAGTCACCAGAAAACTGGGGCACTCAGAACCACCAGCAATCATTGACTGTGAGGTGTTTCAGTCGGCAAAATGATGGATGGATGTGACTGGTGGAGACATATTAAGACCCAAGAGCTAGAAACATTGAAGAAAAAGAGAGAGCTTAATTTCAAAGCAAATAAGGTGTGATATGTAAATCGGCGAAAAGGGAGAAAATTAAGCAGAGGACACTTTATAGTGAATTAACAATGAAATCTATTAGACTGGCAAACAATCTTCAAGGAAACCTTATCACATGAGTAATTTAGAGACAGGAAGAGTACTGCAGGGAATTATCCTGCATTGACATAGGAGGATAAAGATGCTGACCTACTAGTTTTCTTCCATCTCTTATGTAGATTCAAAAAGTGTATTCCTATGAGTCTTCGATAATCAGGACAATTGCTCAAGTGGCACCTTTCTGGCTCTACCAGAGTCTGTGCCAATTAAGAGAACTGCACTTCATAAATTATACCTTTTGATAATACTATAATTTGTCTGACTAAACACTTGACAGAGATGTGATATTCTTAGCCTTTCCTTAATAAAATATCTCGCACTTTGAAGATTTCTCTTTCCCCTCCACTCCACTCCAGAGCATCGCTGTATCCTGATAGGAGGTACTGGTGCCACTGCTTTGAACAAAAACCTGTCAGAGCATGAGAGAGCCATATATTTGGAGCATAATGGTTCCAGTTATAAACCAAAAACTTGCAAACCAAGATAGCTTGTGAAGTATCTTATATCTAAAAGACAGGACATTTGGAAAATGAAGATTAATAATAACAACAACAACGATAATAATAGTAATAACAATACTACTACTGCTACTAAATAAAAAAATGATGATTTTTTATCCTGAGCCTTTATTTGACATTAACCCGCTCTGGTGTTTTTGTACTTAGGTTTGTGTCACTGCTTGGATGGGTGTACACACAGCGCTGGTTAAAGCCTCCTGATAAAGCTGCTTGTATCTGTCCTTTTATTATAGTGTTGAAATAACTTGATAATAGAGGAAGCATTAGGATAACATGTTATCTTTCGTGAGTCATCAGCCTATTATATAAACATGCTTTGTGTTGCAGTGGCCAGCATCCTCCCCCTTCTTTCATCTAGAATCAATAACCCCTTCCCACCAAATGAATTCAGATTAGCAAAGAGCCAGACAGCCCCAGCTCACTGCTTCTGGGAAGGGCTCAGCTATTGCTGCTGCAATGCCTGTGTCTAAATACACTTGCCTCCTGAGCAAAACAGACCTGCAGAAAGCTCTCCACAGGTTTTCTATTCTCCCTTTTTACATTTTCATGAAATCTGCAAGGTCCAGATGCAGTTATAAATCTCTGCCATCTCTTTATTATCTCTACCAATGCACCTCAATCTGATACTGAACTCTGGTTCCTTACTCACTTCTGTGAAATACCCTTTTGGTGTCTCTCATCTACGGCCTTCTGCTTTTTTTGAGTTACTGTACGTAATACAGAAGTGACATTGCCTGGCAAGTGCAAAGGCCTTTCAAAGTGCTTTCCAAGCACCTTCAAAACCGTCATGAATAGCTTTATCTCCATTTTACAGATGTAAATATGGGGGCAGAAAGGTTAAGTGACTGCCCTGGGTTCATAAACATTGTGCCATAGCTGTCCAGTATCCTGAATCCATGGTCTTCTTTCTTAACTGCAATGAATCTCTTCCTCCCTCTTTATTCATTTTTCCTTATTATTCATCATTCTTTTTGCTAGTTCCATTACTTAAATTTACATGTCCAAAGGAGACATTCTAATGTTTTGTCATTTAAGGTTTTAGATGCTTCCATGCACACCTTAAGAAAGACTGGGTGAATCCCCACATGTATGTACAACTGTCGCCAACCCCCTGAAGACAGAATATCTTAACATATTCCACTTTGTTTAATTTTTAAGGCCTCCAGACATGTTTCTACAATGCTTTTCTCCACAATGAGAGCACTATCTGTCTCCCCAGCCCAGCTCCTTTTTCATGGACCAAGTCAGGATCCAGAAAACGGGTAAAAGTCTCTTAGCGAGCTCAGGCGGGAAGATGCTCTTTTCGTGATTCTCACATACAGAGCAGGACATGGCTTCAACAGATGCTCATTCAACTTCTAACACGTCCATGTGAATCAGAGCCCAAGCCCAGTGCTACCTTGTGGTTAATTTTTTGGGTTAAGCTCCACTCGCCTTGTGCTTTGGATCTCTCTTGTTAATTCCCAAATTAGAAGCACGTCACTCAAGTTCAACTTCTGCACACAGTTAATTCAGGAACCTCCACAACCAATGAATGTTTTTACTGGAGAGCTTATGACCATGGCATAGTGTGAAACATCAGACTTATTAAGCGTGGAGTTTCCTGAGGGCAGACTCCTAGGCAGGTTGGAGTGTGAACTACTTGATCAGACACGGTCACTAGGAAAAGCACTGGATCATCATTAAAATAGACAGGGAAGGTTGTTGTAATTTGAACAATGCTTTGCTACCACTAGCATCACAAGGACCTGAAATTGATAATCAGTGTCATCCTTTTGAGAGAAACAGTGCCACAACACTGTATTGTGTTGTAAAGAAGCAGTTTTCCCTCTTTAGATCTCTGTTGTATATGTATATACATAAGACAGACACATCCACATACGTTTTGTAAGTGCTATACACATACAGATATTCCAAGCACGTACACTCTGTTTGTCCATAAAATCATCCATGAATGAGATTTGGGACTGAAGCCACTGTTGGTAAATGTCCATGGAAGTAATGGTGGCTTAAAACAAGCTGAAGTTTGGTACTAGGTTCTGAATACATCATTAATACTGCAAATGACACACGCAGATAAGTTTGCACACACACCACCTCAAAATACTTGCTGAGAAAACTTAAACTCTTTGCTTTTAGCCCACCAAGAGCTGTTAAAAGCAGTGCAACAGAAGAGTTCCCACACAAAGTCAAGAGCTCATAGGTGATTCACTCTTGATCCACTTTGATGAAGGGGGCATTATCTTGGAGTGCTCCAGTGTGCCTGGGTTCCTAGCACTTGTGAGAGGGAAGCAGTGAGATACCATATTCTGCTTTTAGTATTGTGACTTCTTACAAACCAAGTAAAGCACAATGACTGATCATCAGGAAAGGACATTTAATGATTTCTTACTTAGACAGGGTAGCTCTCTTACTATGAGAGCTTAAGTGAGATTTTCATGCATGCCATTTTCAGTGGCTTGCTTTAACACTGGTGTAATAGTAAGAAAGGAAACTATGATCTTCCATTTTGGGACCTAATACTTACTTTTCTTACATTTTCTTGAGTCATATTTACTATGAGGTTGTTTGTGTGAAATACGCATGTCCTTGCCAGAAGCAAGACCTGTTTTACACAAGACCCCATGCACCACTCAACACTGCTACATGGACATCCATAAGCCCCCTTCCTTCCCAGCTCCCAACAATGACAGCCAGAGATCACAGAACAAAAAGATTGTGTGAGCAGCCACGTAACAGTGACAAAAAGGACATCATGCAGAGCATCAGAGTGAGCAAGAGATACTGAGGAGGACATCCATTCCTGGGGGTACATTATGATGGCTCATGGACTAGAGAGATTCCTTGCATTGCAAAAGGAAATGCAAGGAGTAACAGCAGCTGAAAAAAACGGGAGGGGGGAAATGCAGCTGGACAAATCTCTTCCATTGCAGGCAAAGGTGAAGTCATCATAGCAGAAACAATAAATACAAAAAATCCTTCTTCTTCAGGAAAATCTTGACCATGGCTAAGAACAAGGAAGAATGTTCTAACAACTACCAGCATCTCCTTAGTTGGAGATGCTAGGGATTGTTTAGGATGTCATAGGATTGATGTGCATGCTCTGGTACTGCAGGTGACTGACTGCATCATTCTCTTATACTTGCCAATTAAAAGTCAAAGACTTGCCTTCATTTTTAAAGTATGTTGCTCTCAAGTCAACTTTATAGTTCCTACAGACATTTGAAAAGGACTGCCTCCAGGGCAAACATCTTTCTTATCCCTACGTTTCTGAGTGAGGTTTTGTACAGTGGGTGATATACCTGTTGTTAGACTCCCTAAATGACAAAGGAGCCTCTGCTATAGCCTAGATAACCCAAATCCCTGGTGATGTTCTTTTACCTTCCATACGCCCTGCAAGAAAAGGAGTCTTTGTGCAGGGACCCAAGGGACTTCACTTTGCAGAGCAAACTGTGTGAAACTAAAAGACTCCAGAACTGCATGTGTACCACGAATGGAACTAGATCAACTTGACCCCCTTATTTTGTATATAGATCAAAAATAATCATTTTACAATTGATAGATTTGTGGAATGATTATTGGGAAAGGCTGTCCACCACAGCAGTAAATACTCACTGTTTACGGTACCTGCTAGTGCATTAATATTATTCAGTCCAACAGTGGCTCCAGCCAATCCTTGGAGAGTACCCAGAGAAGTCAAAGAATTCATGGCCGCACCAGCTGTGGAATTAGCAGTTGATGCAGCCACTGAAAGGAGAATAAAAAATGAACAAAGGCAAAATTAAGGCCATATTTTGCTTATTTTAGTCGATCACAAAACAGCTTACAATAATGCTGAGCACAACGGAGTTATTTGCAAGAAGAAG
The DNA here is from genome assembly GCA_034783455.1 of Micropsitta finschii. Classification (NCBI taxonomy): domain Eukaryota; kingdom Metazoa; phylum Chordata; class Aves; order Psittaciformes; family Psittacidae; genus Micropsitta; species Micropsitta finschii. Next base: position 2,668 of record JAVHNF010019817.1, on the reverse strand, counting down.
AAAATGAGACCAACAGACCAACCTTGTCCAAGATAATTAATAGTATGATTGTTCGTGGAAAGCGTTGATAAGCCTTGAGCTGCAAAGGCTGGATCACAAAATTTAGCATTGTGCTACTATTTGCAAACATAATACAGGAGCAGTAAGTATGGGATCAATCGCTTTTGAGAAAGTTTGTCTATGAACCCAGCACCCCAGGCTGATGAGCTAACTAGGCTATTGAGATTCTGTCATAGTTTAAAATTTATCGTTGAAAAAGAATAATTAGTAATTCCATAATATAGAATATACATATATATAAAACATACCCTATATAGTCTATATTCTAAAATAGAATAAGTAATTTTGTCTTAAAACAGCTTTCTGGTTTGGGCACCAAGTGCTATAAAAGAAATGTTAATTATTCTAAGTGAGACACTATGCTGTTATGGATCTGCTCTAGGATTCTGTGTGAAAATCATTTAAACCCTTGAAGTATACAAAAAAGAAGAATGACCAACCAAATGCAAAATATGTCTGCTATCCATTTTAGTGCAGGCTTTTAGCCTGCCTTTGTACGTCACTAGTCATGTATATGAACCCTATAAATGATAGATACTATATGCATCCCCAGAAGCTCTGCAGAGGCTCAGGTGGAGCAAAGGTCCTTTCTGCTAAAATGCCAAGGGAATGATAGAGGTGAATGAGATGAATCTGTCTAAACTACATGCTTAAGAAAAAGACTCACTCTCTTGTCATAGGAAAGTAATAAAGCACCTTAGATAGAGCTATAATTTAGGATAGGTTGGACAAACTAGAAATGCGCATCTCTCTCATAGAAGGGCCTTGAATAACCGGTGTAGATTAAATACTTAACTTACAGGTAGGCAAAGTTATAGCAGATGAATCACACTCATAAAAGCTGCAGAAGCAATTAGGTTTTTAGCTTCTCTCCTGAGCCCTACTTTAGTGTATCAATCATAAAGACTTTCTTTTCCATTATAAAGTTGCATTATCTTCTGAAAAGTGAACATTTAAAGTCAGAGTTTTGTTGATGATTTACTGGAAGCACATCATGTCTACACAGTCCTTTTTTGCTCCTGTTCATTACTTATCTTTGAAACAGTTAAGACCACTTTTATCTTGATGCTCTTTTGAGCTGCTGAACACATCAGATTAGTCAGTGAACCCTCAAGAAAGTGAAGCCTCTACAGTTGTCAGTATCCAGTTAGGAAAGCAGGAGGCAACTTTTTCACTCTGCGGGTGCACCTTCAAGATTTAACCTACAACCAACCTACCTTTACAACCTGAAGACCCACCAAAGACAAGCCTTAGCCTTCATGAGGCCTCAAAGTACAAGACTTCCCTAGTGCAGGTGAGGCACTTCTTGTCCCCACTTCCCTAGCATCTGCAATGTTAGCTTGAGTAATTGCATATGGTGCAGATAGAGGCAGCTTTGATTATTCAGTCTCTCTCCACAAAGCAATAAGAAGCCAATAATGTCTTAATTTTTAAAAAAAGTAATAAAAAAAAAGTAAAAAAATTACTTTTGTCAGATAATGTGAGCACCAACAGAGAAGAGAGGAAAAATACAAGCACGCATGAAAGCCAGTGAATTCCCTGTGACCAATACTGCTCTGTGTTTCTGCTCATGTTCATTAGCAGATCATTTAAATGAAGTCCATAAACCTCAAATCTGAAGGATTTGATTGCTTTTGACTGGGCTGAATTCCATCCATTTTCTGTTTCAAAGGATTACTACCCTTTTCTCCGGAGGAAACACATCTATTTAAGAAATGAGAGAAACAGGGGCTAGGAAGCTGCCTAAAAATTACATTAAAACTGGGGGCAAATGACTCTTGTGAATGAGAGCCACATGCTTACGGATTATCATCACATCCATTGGAGAAGGCAGAAAAACCTGATTAAATCCTTTCCTTTTGCACACCCCACAGAGTGTGTTGTGCTGGCTCTTATCCTGGTGTCACTGCTCGAACACATGCTCCAGGGATGGCCAGTATCTGGGGCCAACATCTCTTTTCTTTTATTCATATCAAGTTTCTCTGTTCCATCAGACAAACACAGAGCAGGTGCCTCAGTGATTTTCCCATTTGAAGTTACAGCGCAGATTATCTAGTTTGCCTAAATAATGCCTTGGCATATAATCAATGTGAAATACTAGTTGGAGCACTGAAGCGCCTCAGAAATCAGCTTTTTGTTGTTGTGGCTATTTATTCTGTTTAGCAGTGATCTGTCTCTCAGATCCATTGGGACAATAGTTTTTCCTCTTTGGCTTATTATTCCTTTGAAGAGAAAGAAACTGAACAAATTGTGTGGTTCCCATTATCTTACTGAACATGGGGTGAACAGAAATGGAGCTCCTTTTGTTAGGGCACTTGTAAAGGACAGATTCGGCACCTTGCTCTTTCCTGAGAGACTCCACACTAGTTATCTCCTTCTCTTTGACTGAGACCTGCATGTATGAAATAAAGATGAAGACAGCGATGAGCTAAAATACTCTCATAAAGGGGCCATAAAAGGTCCAAGATATTAAGAGAGGTGAAAATTTCTCAAATTAACAGGTGAAGCAATGGTATTCCTTGCCCCCAAAATACTTAAAGGGACATGGAACCGAAGTTAACAGGTCCTACAAGATACCTGTGGAGTCTTAGCCCTGCTGAAAGTTTTT
>JAVHNF010019811.1:0-15438 GCA_034783455.1 Micropsitta finschii | reverse complement strand
CGCCCCCCAACAAAACCAAAAACCTGTCTTTTTGAGAAATAACCATAGTTCAGAATTACCAAGGTTTTTCCTTTTGTTTGTGGTTTTGTTTTTTGTGGGGTTTTTTTTTGTTTTTTTGTTTATTTTTTGGTTTTGTGGTTTTTTTATTGTTTTGGGGGAGGGAGGGTTGTTTGGTTTGGTTTTTAAATCTGCCATTTTTTGACTTTGATGGAGCACAGGCAGGAGAAAGCCACAGGTTATCAAGCAATCAAGACTGCTTTAGCCAGCATTGCACAAGACATTAAGCAGATAATTATGTAGGATATTGTTTACTTAAATCCATTTTACTTCTGCTGGCTGGCTTTCTTTGCAGTCCAGTCTCTTCTCTGTTTAGTACTGGTAAGCAAACAAAAACAATCAGCTACTCTTGATTTGCAATGAAAAGGATTTTAAATCACCACCTCAGACGAGCTTTTTACTCAGCAGGGTGTGTTGGCTGTCTCTTTCATTGTGTACTTGGTTTGTGTACAATTTAGGTAAGTTTAGAAGGATGCTTGAGTTGGCTGTCAGTGGCCATATTTGTCTGTATTGTCCCAAAGTCTATGTGTATGTGCTGAGTAAACACTGAGTGTTAGTACTTGATGCTGATTTCAGCAACTTGCCATGTATTTATACACAATAGACAGTTGAAATGAGATTATGATTGCTCCATTGTATGAAGGATTTTTTTTTTTTTGTGAGTTATTTGTGCTAGTACAGTGATGCACCCCACTGAATGCTTATGAAAGCAGTTGGTCATTTAGAATGTGATAAATACCCTGACTTGATTCTTACTGGAATGGTGAAGCTTTTTTTTTTTTTTTTTTTTTTTTTTTTTGATTAACATACTGAAATTCATACTGTATGGTACTTTTCCCACCAGGTGAAAACAAGCTATTACAGTATTACAGTAACATTCATAAGCATTCTCCCTTTGGTAATTTGAGGCTGATTTATTGCAGTGAGCATACCTTAAAAGTTAACACATGTAGCACGCTGTAGACTAAATTCTTAATGTTTCTCAGATAAACACCAGTAAGGGTGTTGTTTTATTTTGTTGTTTGTATATCAGAAAACTTGTAAATAAGCACTCGTATAGTTCTGGACACAGATGTTTCCAGTTGTAATAGTTTCTTATGTTCTGCTCAGTTACCTTCCTCTCTGAGAAGGGCCTTGTCATTTGCCTACAGCCTGAACAAAGTTGTTTTGTAGTTTGACATTTAAGTTTCTCTCATCTCTCTTAAGATACACCTTTTGAATATGATTTAAATTATTTCTTTCTGTATTGTACTGTTTGAAAGCAACGTAAAAAGAACAGTAGTAAAGTAAGCAATTCTAAAACCACTCTGGCTATTGATGTGAAAATGTTGAACTCAAGAGCTGCTTTTTTTTTTTTTTCTTGCTTTTACTGTTTGGTTTGTCAGGAGATAGAGAAGATAGTGTAGATGGAGAAAGAATAAAGGGTTTGGTTTCCTTTAAGTCTTTTGTCGCATTATAATCCTTCTCTATTTTTCCCAGAGTTCTGTTTTTCTTGGTTCTGTTGCTGAAGTGTATATAGCAAGAAGTTCCAGTGAATAAAAATTCAAGGAAGCAAGTAAAGTTCAAAGAGCAAAGAACAAATGCAGCATACTTTCCAGATTTTTTTTCTTATTATTTTTTTATTCTTTTTCTGATGCACAAAGCTTGGAAGAGATCAATCCAAAGTGAATGCATCATAGGCTTTAGGTTCAATTACGTTGACAGTTGTAAAAAATAATTCTTTAAAGAAGATGCAAAGTTCTTAAACTAAGACAGTAAAGAACAGCAGAATTTCAGTACATGAAATATATAGCATAAATGCCATCTGTAGTCCCATCAGAGAAGCAGCTTGAAAATAACTATAAGATAACCCAAATATGGGGAACTGAATAATGTTACATTACTAAGTCTGTGACAGTTAATATTCCTCAAAAACTCAACCTTGCTGTGGTTTCATGGGTAAGTTTTAATAAGCTTATATAAACGAACTTTATAATTTTTCTGTTCAGTCCTTAATTTTACCCCCATCATCAGCAATGGCACTTCACTCCTGAACTCCAGTCTTAGAACTGCGCATAGCTTCATGGACTATTCTGCAGGCATTACTGCTGTGGAATTGGTTAAGTATCTACATCCACTCATATTGAGAGGGGAATAGGAGTGTTATGGCTACTTTATGGCTTTTCCTTTTTGCAGTGAGGAAGGTGATTATGTGTAATATAAAAATGCAAAGGCATTTTTAAATATATTTTTATCTATCTTCAAGAAAATACAGGTTAGATGGCAAATCTGTGCAGTGCCTGCCACTGTTTCTTTGTTCTAGAAAATTCTTCTGTCTCTTGGTTTAGGTCTGATCTCTAGCAGAACACTGTCATGTTGAAAATAGACTTTTGTACTGGTTTCCAGAAATTTGTAAATATTTATGCACAGGAAAGTTCAACTCTATTAATAGTATTAATCTTCAGACATTTGGGATTGGGGTGGAAACAGACTACCCAAATAGCACTGATTCTGAATCTGACGTGCATATGTCTGAAATGGTGATCAGTTTTAGTAGATAATCACAGTCTGTGAAGGGAGAAAGAAACTTGCTCTGTTAGTATATGAAAAATAAATTTATTTTTTAAAAATGCAGTTTTAGATATTTATTGACAGTACATGAATATTGGCAGTATAAACTTGTAAGCTGCCAACAGTAGTTGCTTCTTAGTGTTCTTCTGAGTAGACCAAGTCATTACCTATCTCCATGCCTTTATTGATGTGTTTCAGAAGAAGAAGAATGGAAGATTATTAAAGGGAAATTTTTAGCCATTAATGCAGTAAATATGAGCTGTGCCTGTCCACGAAGTCCGAAAGGTCTTTCACCAGCAGCTCATTTGGCAGATGGTTCAGCTGACCTCATTCTAGTTCGTAAATGCTCAAGATTTGATTTTCTACGGTATCTTGTCAGACATAAAAACCAGGATGATCAGGTGTGTATTCCCTTTGGCAGTGAATTCTCCAGTGTCAGTCTAAGTTGTAAATATTGATATTCTTATATGAAAAAAAACATTTAAAAGCAGGTCTGTTGTTTTTTCTTTGTTTTTTAAAAAAGGTTTATGCATTTTGGGTAACATAATCTCATCTTGTGTACCGTTAAAAAAAAATCATTCTAGCTAAGTCAAACATTTGGCTGTAGCATTTTAACAAAAGTTAGAAAAATTTTTCTAACTGAATTCTGTTTTATAACATTTTCCATGTATTTGCTGTTTGGACATTATTTACAGTGATTTCATCACAGTTGTGCTCCTGTGTATTTGTCATGAAAAACTGTTCACAGCAGTGCAGCATATGTGAGGTAGAAGTTGTAGTGAAGAATAATAAATCACTTTTTGTAAACTGCATGAAAATGTGGTTTAGAACAAAGTTACCAACACTGTAGTTTGGTTGTAAAGTACAAACTTTTAGCAGAATTTTACTGCATATATGTGATCAGGATATGAACTTTATTCATTTGGCTTTGTATGTTGTAGCTGTCAGGATAGACTATAAGGAAAGATTCATCAGTGCTTTGAATTGTAGTATCTGTTGAAACCAGAGCTGTGGCTGTGAACATACACATTTAGTATTTGTCACAACCTGATGATATTAACATGTTCTGGAAGTTATCTGAACAATGGGTTAGTGTCATAGTCAGTTATAAAAGCAATAATAAATCTCGCTTGTTTATGATGCTATTCTTCCTCCTCTGTAGAAAAATTAGTATAGATTCTCTTTATTGTCACATTACCATTCCCTGGGACATTTTGTGTCTTGTTTTCCTCCTTCCTGCTATTCTCAGTCTTCTGTTCTTCCCTTCACTCCTTCCTACTCACCTTCACTGCTCCCTTGATATTTTTGATTATTTGAAGCCTTCCTTGGCTGCCTTTCAAAATGGCTTCAGCATTTACCAAACAAGTTCATTCTGCTTAGACTTGAGACATGGGAGCATTCATGGGTGGCTCTGTGCAGCCTTGGAAAACTAGTTTTTGCAACTAAGCTGTTTGGACTAGCAAACTGCTTAGTGAGCCTCATTGTAAGCCACTGCTTACAAGAGTGGAGTTTGACAATTTGGCGGCTTTTTCTTATGGCTAAAAGCTGAGGGAACTTAAGACCTAGGAGGTCACTTCAAATCTGATGCTTTTTGTGATTTGTTATTGTGGCCATTCCCCTTTCAGTGCTTACTACCTGTTTCCCTCTGGCGTATGCTGGTCTTTCAGTGCAGATTAAATGCAGGGTTGTCCTCATTTCAGGTTAGTGTCTACCATAATAGTGGGAAACCCCTTTTTGAAAACTTAAAATTGTGAGAGACACCCTCTAATTTGATTGCTCCTTTAATTTATGAAGCTTGTTTTAAAGCATTTTTATGATACTATAGTCTGCATTCTCCAAGGACGATCTTTTAACTGTCCTACTTTTTCCAGCTGGATTAACTAGTTAAAAATACATTAATTTTGTTAGAATGTAAGAATATTGCTCTCTATTCTTTTTATGCTATACACCCAGCTCTGGGATGTGATCACACTGCCATGGAATTCTCACCTTCAGGGCATTGTTCCATAGAATCATAGAATAGTTAGGGTCAGAAAGAACCTTAAGATCATCTAGTTCTGACCCCCCTTTCAAATGCAGAAGCAGAAGGCTTTCAGAAAAACCCATGTGTCTTAAGGGCTGTATTTGAACAGGTCCTGAGGATGGTACAAAGATCCAATCTAGACCTTTTTGACTTCAATTCCATGCTATAATAGTTTTTATAGGGCATGATTTATACCCCATTGGCTCATAATCACAAAACCTGTTACCTGATTATCTATAACATGGCCATTTGAAGAGGACCCTTGAAAAGTAATGTTCCAATTTGGCTTTATTGTTTCCATCTTGTGCTGCTTTTTAAAAACAAAAATCACACTCTGCCTCAGATAAGCTTCTCCGGAAAACTGGAGTGGACAGACTTGAATACAGAATGCTGCACACTGACTTGCTTTACACATCAAATGTATTTAACTAATTGTAATTGCCTGTTTTGATTTGTTTTTTTCTGTGTAGTTTGACTTCTCATTTGTAGATGTTCATCGGGTGAAGAGTTTTCAATTTACTTCAAAGCTTTCAGAAGACAATGAAAGTAATGTCACCGACATGGGAAAGAAACGGTTTGGCCAGTTCTGCAGAGATCACCCAGCCTGTTGCTGTAATATTGCTAATAGCACCTGGAATTGTGATGGGGAAACTCTGGAGAGTTCAGCAATTGAAGTGAGGTAAGCATTGATTATTTTTCTCCATAAACATCAGGCCTTTTCACTGATTTTAAAGATGCTCACAAAGACATCCCCGAAAGGTGTCTCTACATAACAAATTTGGGTCTTCTGATAATAAACTTTTTTATATATCCTTTTTTGAGCCCTTTCCAGAGAATAAGTGTAAGTGATCACTCTGAAAAAGATGGATGGCCCTACCTTTGGAGTCATACTTACTTCTTAGGAACTGCTACATGCTTGTATTGGGAGGATTCTTTCTAAAAGAGCAGAGTACCTTATTACTCTGAACAGCCTTTCTTGTTAAACATAAACTTAAGTAAGCATCTTTGTCTTACAGATGAGTGTGTCCCATATTTTGTATTTTTTGACACACAGCACTGGGTCTTATCTCCAGCCTTTGCATATGAAGAAAGAAGTTTGCAGTTGTGCAAATAATCAAATTAGAAGGGAGTAGAGGTTTGTGAAATTTAAAGGGGCTTTTTGATTGAATTGTTTGGGGTTTTTTGGTTGATTTTGTTTGTTGTTTTTTAGAACAAAGGGAAGCAAAAATACCTAATATTTACATGCAAGTGTGTCCATTAAACATGATCACTTAGCAGTCCAAAAGTGATTTCTATAGATATTGTGTATTGCATAAAATCAACTCATCTAAGTGCCCCATACAGCTCTGTGTGTGGAAAAGAGGAATAACCTGAGTGATGGGTATGTGAAAGCATCCAACCTTCTTTGCATGAAAGGACTGTACGAAAAATGAGAGTGCGTTTTCTGTAGTCTGGAGCAAGGAACTTTGTCCAATTGCTTAAAATTAATGGATTATTAGAATTAAATGTGTAGTATCCATTTGTTTCTTACTAATTGAGCTCTATATTTTCCAGGGTTCACTGCCAGTTAATGAAACTATTTGCAAGGGGAATAGAGGAAATCTGTAAAGATGAAGCTGCCTACAGCCAGAGGAGTGTTGGGCAATTACTATAGACATTGTTCCTCCAGCAGGGAGAAGAAAAACTGAAAGCTCAAGGAACTTGAGTAAATATGCATTTTAGTCAAATTGACAAGTATTTTAAACTTTTAGGTCTGCATTTATGTTTTTTTATGGCTTCAGTTTAGTTTTAGACATCTTACTGCATTGTGTCATTTTTTAAAAAACATTGTAATCATTAAAATGTACCTTGGAGCAATGTAATCTAAGTTATGTTAGAAAAGAGAGAATTGGCATATATATATATATGTATGTAATCATGATGACTGATAAATTCTCTGCTTTTCTAGAGAGCTAACATAGTGGTTATGTTGCAATAATATCTAAATGTTACAAAACATTGGACTTTCCACTGTCACCAAACCAAGAGATCAAGACAAGATATTTTCAGAGGCTGAGGAGACATTTTTGCTGGGGTTGTTTCATAGTTACATGTGGCTTAAATGCTGGACAACAGTGTTGTCATTCACATTTTTGTTTAGTAAAACTTTTCATTTTGTAGTTCTGACTATACCTTGCAACTTATCAATGCAATTCAAACACACATTCCTGGCTTTAAGTAATTAATATAAGAGTTTAGAAATACTTTGAAAGATAAAAGCACATCTATATACAGATCATACCTTGTCGTGTACATTCTATTTATAAAGGCTTCCTTGCATGGTGTTTTTTTGGGGATGATGAAGGGGTTTATGACTGTTTGGATGATACCAAATACTGAACACTGCAACTGAAGTGTCTTGCAAGCAACTTGCAGGGATACTTATGTAATACCAGAAAGGCACAGGCAAAGGAAAATATAAATATCTTCTGAAACACCAGCAAGTTTAGATTTTTCTTTTAAATCTAAAATTAACATATGAAAAGCTTCCCTCTTCAGTACACAGTTCCTCAGAGATTCTACTACAGATGTTAAAATGCCTTTGTGAAATAAGATGCTGGAATGTTAAGTTTAAAAATATTTGATTGGAAGGGGTTTTTTTAGTAATGTTCATTTAACTATACATGAAACAATTTGTAATGTGAAATGAAGGGAAGAAACTGGCATTTGGTAAATCATGAAATCACTGTGCTGATTTGTTTTTTATAGCAAAAAACAGACTATCATCTATAGCTCTGGAATGATTTTTTTTATGTTGTGTATGGATTTGTGTATTGTGGCACATACATGTTCTGTGTCTGGGCTTGGGGCTAAATTTTGCTGCTGTTGTACAGATTTATTCCTGTTTGAATATCGTAAGTTAGCCTGTCCTCTTCTCTATCTTTTCTTAAGTTTGTAGTTGTCTTTAAACCTTATTGCATCTGAGGGGTCTTTTTTTTGCATTTGAACAGTTAATGATTCTCCACTCATGTATATTTATTGGCACTTCTGTCATTAAGTGTTTATTACTTTCATGTCTCTTATTGGTCTATGTAAGCCATGGTGATTGGTCATTTTATTACTGAAGCACTTGAAAATTGTTATAAATGGCAGATTTATTTTTTTAATTGAAGTTATTTACATTCCAGTTTTGTGTAATATCAAAATGGTGTGCTATACCTTTGCTACAAAGTATTATTCATACTGCTCTATAAGACAAAAAGCACTTGCAAATGATTTTGCTTAAAGTACAGCCACACAAAGTTTAGGAACTGGGTTATTTTATATTTTTTATAGTATTTCAGGGAAATACTTGAATACTTTTAAAAAGTAAAAGTACTGCTGTTTACTTTCCTTATTAATGCAATGAGTTGAATGTTGATTGATCCAATGTTTGTCAGACATTTGTAGCACAAATGTTATGTATCCTGTTTTTTTAAAGGCATGTTTAATGAACTAAGAACCCCATTGAAAATGAGATTATGCAGTTCTAAAAATGCAGGGTTCGTTGGGGCTTTTTTTTAAGTGTCACTTTTTTAAGAAGTTCTACAGTTATTGTGGTTTGTCATAGATATTGTGAGAGAACCCAAACTTCAAGTAACTAGTTCTTGTGCAGGATATTATGGCGCACACTCAGTTTACCAACAAACAAGGTTATTTGTGAGGCATTACAGCTATCCACGTTCTCATCAGTGAAAACAGGAGTAAATACTAACCAGCTCTTTCCATTAGCTTGCTAGCAAGTCATGAGACCCTGGCTTCAAAAATGGAGACGTAATCTCATTGTGAATGTATGTTGAAATGCTTTGAATATTTTTAATACCTGAAACTGAGTGCCTGGTGTTCCAAGTAAGCTGCAGTGAAGGCCCCTTTCTGAGAAACAAGCCACCAGAAAAGGAGAAAAGATTGTTCCATAGTATGGTAATGAAGTGTGAAGTAAATAACAGAGGTGTTGCAACATAATAAAATGAAAAGATCTTAGGTAATAGACAAGCTGTATAGTTGCATTTGAATAATTCTATTTGTAGCATACTGTAGTAGCAAAGCACCATGTGAGCTGTATAACATCGTCCAGTTTATTTTTAAGAGATCTGTGTAAGTAATGTCTGCTTCCATTTAATTATAGGTTGTTCTTTTCTCTCTGAATGTAGTCTCAGTACAGAAATTATGTATAGGAAAACCAAGTCTGATTATTAGGTTTTTTTCTCCTGTCTTGCTGGCTTCAAGATTAGAAAATGTGTTTTGTTTTATGATGCTAGGGCATTTCATTGAAAAAATAAAACTATGTCATACAGCGGTGCAGTGGTTTTCTTCATTTCGTAACTTGATTTGAAAAAATGCCTGTCTTTGTTTGCAGAAAACTGGCAGCAGTGTGCTCAGTGTAACCAACATGGGCAGATTAAACCAAGTAGAGAAATAATCCATAAGCTTCTATTTGCATGACTACAGCTTTATAGCAAATGTCAGTGTGGACAACACTAAGAGTGAAGGAAAGCAACTAGTGAAGCTGGACTTACACTAAAATAAGCAACTCAACAAAAGTAAACTAAAGATTGAAAGGGGGATAAGAAAGTTATAATTTTATAATGTATTTACAGTTATTTATTATGAAAAAATTTAAAATACAAAAAATGAGAACTACCATTCTAAGAAGTATAAAATAGGTATTATACTTTAAATAGTATATAGTAAATAGACGGGGATTTTCTAGAATTTCATTGAAATAGTTATTACAGATGCAGTACATAAATAAGTAAAACATGCTTGTTACATATATACAGTGGGCACAGAAGAAGATGCTTTTCAGCACTGTAGAGAGTTCTGCTTTTGAAGTGTGTTGGGTTTACATGGCAAGTTTGGTAAGAGGGGATGCTGCGTGGTTGGCTTTTGTGAAAAGAAAATAGAAGGTGCGCCCATGTTGGGTAGAATCAGTTCCAGCAAGCTCCCAGATGGACCTGCCACTGACCAAAGCTGGGCTGATTGGTGGTACTGACGCACGTCTGTGATAGCACACAGAGAAGGGGTAAAAAATGCTGCACAGCAGCTGTTGAGGGGAAAGTAAACAGCCCTACAGAAGAAAAGTCAGTGGAGAAGGAGAGGGAAGAGGTAGTCCAGGCACCAGAGAAGAGATTCTATGGTGAGGCAGCCCATGGAGGTCCATAGAGGACCCTGTGCAGGATCAGGTGGATGTGTCCTGAAGGTAGCTGCAGCCTGTGGTGAGCCTGTGCTGCAGCAAGTTTCCTGGCAGGAGCTGCAGAAGGGGAGAGGTGCCCATGCATGAGCAGGATTTCTGGCAGGAACTCTGGCCCGTGGAGGGGACCCAAGTGGGAGATGTTCATGGAAGAGGAAGGAGCAGGAGAGATAAGTGTTATGAACTGACCACAACCCCATTTCCCATCCCATTACACTGCTTAGAAGAGGGGAGGAGGTAGAGAAGCCGAGGGTGAAAGTGGGCCTGGGAAGAAGGTGGTCTTAGTTTTGTTTTTATTTCTGGTTATTTACTCTGTTATAATTGCAAAACAATTGAGTTAATCTTGCCCAAGAAGAGTCTGTTTTGCCCTTACTGCAATTGTTGAGTGCTCTCCATGTCCTTAACCCATGAGCTGTTCATGGTATTTTCTCACCCTGTTGCTGAGAAGGGAGAGGGATGGAGTGGCTGGGTGGGCACTTGACTGGCAGCCAATATCAACCCATGCCATGCAGTTAGTCAGCAAGGCAGTGTTTGCAGGGATGTCTTACAACACGAACAGAAGATGGCATGTAGAATCAGAAATTACTCTGAACACCTCTGTTGTGCAATTCAAGTATTACTTCCCTAGAACTCCTGCCTTAATCCCTATGAAGTGAATGAATAATAGGAGTTCATCATTTTCATTCTCATTAGTCACATCACTCTTATTTGTAATTTTCCACAGGATAGTTAAGTAAATTCAATAGATCTAACTGGTGTTTAAGTTGCAGTAAATGAATTCTGTCCATAATGAAGCGACAGTCCCTCCAGACTTCTGTCTCACCCACAGACATGCACATGACGTACATCTTGCAAAGGCTTATGCGTGTTCTTAATTAATGTGTGACTAGTCCTATTAATTAGAAGGGGTGGGGAATTCATTCTGCAATCAGTCATGCCTTTCAAATCCTCTGCAACAAGAGGATTAACAATTTTTTCCATCCCATTTCCTGCTGTTTAAAAATTACTGCCTATATGTACCTACCAAAATTGCCAAGAGGCTGTCTTCAGATGATGTTTGCTCCTTTAAGACTTACATGCCTCAAAGGGTGACTTGCATTTGTTGGTAGCTGTTTCACCTAAATTGCCGTTTTGTGCTTTATTTCATAGGAATCCTCCAGCAGTAATTAAAAAAATAGGAGGTTTTCTCTCTTTCTTATTTTATTTTTTTTACATGTAGACAAGACTTCAGTAGTGTAGAACAGGGAATAAATGGAAGGGAAAAAGATATTCATAAAGGAAAAAATACTGAAAGAATAACAGGAGTTGGTACAAATTAAGAAATCCATGGAGCCCAGATTCTGGAAAGGGTGAAAGGGAACGACTGCCAAACAGGTTTTATTTTTTAAAGAAATAAGAACATAAAATGCAGATTTTCATTTATTTATTTTGCTGGAAAGCATTGCCCAGGCATGTGCCGTTCAGCTGCACAGTAAAGAGAGAGCTAAAGGTTTGAGTAGGTGGCTGGAAGTTTGACTATTTACAACTGGCAGACAGTTGTAAATACAGGTCATGCCCTGTATTCATACTCACAAACTTTACCCACACCGCAGCATTGCTACAAGAGGTGCTAAAGGAGAATTATAAAAGCAGGTTCCTATAGCAATGTGCAGCACTCTGAAATGACTGCTCAATTCAGTCTCCCAAATGCTTATTTTCCATGCTCATGCTTAGCAGCTGCATTTTATGGAAGAGGAGATTAGGCAGCAAGGTACCAACCGTACTCAGAGCAGCAGCGTAGAAGGGGAATTTCAGCCTTGCCTCTGCAAACAAGAGATGAGAAGGCAAAAAAACCTTTGCTTTTCTTTTGGATCTTTGTGTAACTAAAATACCTCTTAAATACACAGGAAAGTCACATTTACCACGCTATCAGAGATCCCTTTTCCTCAGTCCTGAATGCAATTCACCGAAGTGTGAGAAGCAAGTTGTGGGCAGGAGCAGTTCATTTAATTACAGCTATTTCAAAAGGGAATGCAGTGAGCGCTTGTGTTCACCAAACTCATCAGCAGAAAGCAAGTCCGTAACTAAATTCTTCTGGATCCCTTGTCTGCTTCCTAAATATAAAAGAAGGAATATTAGGTTCAAGTAGTAGCCACAGGAAAGGGGAAAGTGTGTAGCTGAGACTGAAGGATAGCTTGATTGCTGTGGTCTCTCAGGTTTTATCACATTAGAATAGGTTTAACCCTTCAAAATCTGGTCACTTCTCAACTGTGCAGGAAAACTGCTTTGTAGAGAGGGAAAAAAAAATGCAGTGGTGCATATGGTATACCATTAATAAGTCTCACACCCCATAATTGGAACATTGGTACGCAAATGTGGGGCTTGGGATGTAGCCAAGAGCAAAGCACCCTAGTGAATCATAATGCACAGCTAATGAGTTATTTTTGGTAAATTTGGCACTTGGAGTTAATAGAACCGATTTGTCCCCAAAAAGCTAAATCACTTATCACTTCTTTGGAGGTGCTAAGTGGATCTAGAACTTCGGAACGCTGTCAATAAAAATGAGGCAAACTCATCAATGCTGCCTGTTAATTTGCGCTCCTCTCTATTCCTGTTCAGAACAAAGGCAACGTGTACAAGATGCTATGACAGACAGACAACAGTCTGTTACAGGAAGCAATGGTACAATTTAACTGTGCTCCAGGGCTGATGGTTGCTGTCTGAGGTGGGTGGCCACAAAGAAATTAGACTACTGTTTTGGGGAAACATGCAATGAAAATGGCTAGACCTGAAGTGCAAAGCTCAGGGAAGATGCTGAATTACCCATGTCCTCAGCGTTGGGAGATGTGGAGTTTTGGTTCAGTCTCCTCCAGGCTGCTTAGAAATTCAGATTTGGAATGATATTTCACATCTTCCCGAAACAGAAAGGTATTCAATTCAAATTGAAATTGAAGGAGAGGCTGGGAGATTAATATGAGGTTTGGGAACATCTCTGGTGGCAGGAAAAAAAGTCTAATTATTTTCCATTTAGAGAGTATTTCTCCAACTCAGAAAGTCATTGCCGCAGACATAAGCTGTATTTCCTCTGGGAAACTCCCCTTAACTCCTCCCTTTCAGGTGTAAGTTGCTATTAATGCCCTTCCTATGTTGAGCAAAGTAGCTGCATATGGATGTGCAAAAGATATCCACTGAAGTTTCCACTTTAATATCCAATGAAAAATGTATTTGGGTAGGGAACTCTAGTTTTGAGTGTATAGCAATTGTCTGCATTAACCAACCAGTCTAAGTGGAGTGCACTGAATAGGAAATGAGAGTAAAGCAAAAGTTAGAGCTATGCCAAACTACCTGAGTGTAATGTGGATAGCAGTGAACTGTAACTCATGTCATGTTGTGTTATGTAGAATCAAATCACTGTAGAGTGTGACACAACGTAAGCAACATGAGTGGCGTGAATGTGACACAGCACAGGCTTTTTTCCTCTCTCCATCTCTTTCCCTTTTTCATTTTAAAGCATTTTACTTTTAATCAGATAGGTGCTGTCAATTCACATAACAGCTGCCTGACCCAAATTTTCAGCTGACTGAAGTGGACGAATAGTGAAGTGTGGACTTTCTATTAGGAAAAGGTAACATTCCAGACTAGCATCTCTGTGCTAGAATTACGCCTATCTCATTCTCTTCCCCCCCCATCCACTTCTTCCTCCCCTAACACTAGTGATGTTTTTCTTACTGATACTGAATCAATAATTTCATTTCTATATTACAAAACTTAAAACAATACTGGTAAAAAAGTATACTGGAATTTTACTTACTGATGTTTAATTATTGATGCAGGCTTCTTTAAACATATTTGGCTCTCTGAAACAGCTCTTTAGAACTGTGTTCCATTTCTTATTGCTTACCTATTCTGTTTGTTCTCTGCCTCCCTGATCCTTTTCGATTTTCTGCAGGTTAGCAAGTGCTGCATTGTCTGCTTTTGAAATGTGTCTTTAGGCATGCTTTTGTTTGACAAGGAATGCCAAGGCTGAGCTGACAAAGTCTGTTTGAAAATCTTTTTCCAGGTATACAAGATCAGTAAGTCTGTTCAATGTATTCTGTGATTAGTATTTTTCTTCAGATATTTATATCAACATTTCAGGTTTAGTGAAAGATGTTTTCTGAGCATACCTGTCAGTGGGAAACCTACTAAAGGTAAGTAACAGTATCATTTATATATTCAAATGTATAAATATATTTATGGTAAATAGTTGACATCTTCTCCATATAACTTAAAAGAAAATATACCTTTAACAAGCACTCAGCCACTGTTCTTTTCACAGGTTGAAACAAATATCAACTTAGGAAAGCTGTCTTTTAGGTATTTGGGCTCTATCTCTTTACAACCAGGATCATTTTAAACATAATATTTAGATTTCTGCACCCCTTCCCCTGCAGGGGCAGGGGCACTGGGGGTAATGTTTGCCCTACAAGGCAAACTCTCAGGTGAAGAAAGCCTTTATGTATTCACACACTGCACTCATGAATTCCAAATAGGATTTTTCCTATCTTTATAAAACACTGAAGAAACATCTTTTGCCTTTTACCTACCCAATTGAAACACAGGTATCATGTCCTTGACAAAACAATGCGGTGAAAGCTGTACCTAAAACGTAGCTAGAAGAGGCAAACTGAACAAAGGTGGCAGAATTAAAGCACGTAGATTCCTCTTTTATCAGTGCATCTATTGGCATGGGATACAACGGCCTCAAGAGGCACCGTTCCATGCTAGTGACCAGGAAGAATCATCTGAATCTTAGGGAAAAAAGGTACAACAGCCCCAAACCCTTCACCTTTTCTTGCCACCTTCCACAGAGCTGCCATCAGGTAATCCTGTCATCACTGACTGTCTCCCAATAAGGGCTGAAGCCTGATACGCTCTTTGTCTTTGCATGGGGACACGTGAGCAAATGACTCCCATATACCAGGTGGTGCCAGGATCCCAGGCAGTTCCCTCTGATGTGGAAATGAAAGCCTGTATGGAAGGTCTGACACTAAATGTTGATGAGTTAGCAGGGGTAGGAACTGAAAGCAGAACATCACCTAGCTGAGGGACAGAAATATTAGTGTAGGACACAATTTCCCTTCTGACAACCACAACAAATGCTTGTGGGAAAGCAGAAGGCAAATAAGGGATTTGGGAACCAATCCTATGGTGAGATTAAACCTGGTCTCCAATGGGGAGATTAGGTCTGCTCTCATCTGAAGAAATTCCTCAACAGGAAAGAATGCTCATTTTCTTGTCATCAAAACTCTGGGTAATAGAAATGCCCATCTCTTAATTCTAAAATAGGCTACACATTATTTTTTAGGGTGGTTTTTTTGGGAGTTGTATCTTTGTTTTCCATAGAGGACAAAACCAAGCAGCTAAATTTGAATGTGACAATCAAAATCCAGACTCCAATTTTGTCACCTTAGCCTAAAACTGCTTTACTGAAATTGCAGTTTAAGACTGTCTTCTCCATTAAGGAAGTTCACACTTAAATGTCCTGTATCTCTATGTATCTGTACATTGGAGATATTCAAGGCCCGCCTGGACAAGTTCCTGTGTGATGTACTCTAGGTTACCCTGCTCTTGCAGGGGG
>JAVHNF010019810.1:0-15883 GCA_034783455.1 Micropsitta finschii | reverse complement strand
TCTGCAGGATATCCCTGAATACTGTGGAGGTTTTTCCTTACCTCCAGCTCCACCTTATCTTTGGTGAGTTGCATAGTAAACATTCCACTGTGTGGATAACTAATGTACCTTGTCCCCTACTGTTGAACATTTAGATTGTTTTCAGTCTTTCACTATTAAGCCCTTGATGGTGTATTTGTTTGGTATCTTTGACCATAGCATGACAGATCAAAAATGCTCCTTAGATAAGGTGATATTGATTCCAGGCATCATTACTACTTGTGATTCTTGCTTACCAAACAAAATTCACAGGAGGTTGGAGCTGGATGGATATGTTTCAGTCCTCCAGGTGGCTGCAAGTCCTCCTGAGTTCTGCTGCCTTGGTGACAGTCCTGCCATGCCTCCCATTTCCTCCAACACCTTTTGCTTTGTCAGGGCTGACAGCAAGAAGCACAGCACATTTTTGGATCTGGTGCATGTGTGCCAGTGAGGACCCTCTCACAAGAGAAAGGAACAGTGCTAGCTGTGGCCAGCTCCCTCCACCTTTCAGCTCCCGAGGGAGGTGCGAGGGCCAGAAACTGATTAAAGGACCCAGGTCAGAGATTTTTGAACTCTGAATTTGGCAGGCAAATGGAGGAGGAATGGATTTTACAGTATTGTGTTTTAAGATGCATTTATTCATAGCTATGAAAGCTGCAGACATATTGTGTTACTGCATCAGGATCTTAAGCAGATGTTTAGATTTTACAGAAAAGGGCGTATGGAGAAATTTTCAGTTTTCCTTTAATATAAAAGAAATCATTGTGACATTTGGTGTTTTACATACTAATGCCTACAGGGAGACAATCCATTGTGTTAAATTGTTAGATTTTTTTTTTTTTTCCCCTCCTTCTGATTAGGCTAAGTCAAAGCTAATGTGTAGTCTCCTGCTATAACACTGGAGCCAACACATGTCATTTGTAAGGAAGCTTGAAAGGAAATTGTGTAGGAATCATTTAGAGAGGATTTCTCAGTTTTCCATAATGTGATCGTGACTTTACAGAAGGATTATGTAACTGATCTATTTATTTGGTTTGTAGTTGGTTGGATTATCTCTTGTTTGCACTTGCAGACCTGTTGGTGAAGCCAGACCAATTGATATGTGGAAAAAACTGTATTATAGGGAAGGAATAAGGAATAATATTATGTTAGTTTTCTGTTCAGACAATTTATTAGGTCGGTTTTGTTGGGTTCTTTCATTGGTTTTTGTTTTTGTTTTTCTTTTTTTTTTTTTTTGTAAATGAGACGGCCACACAATGATAGCATTGTCCTGCAAAGTACTAGAAGCAGTCCTGTAGGCCAGTGGGCTCTGCCAGTCTCCACATTGCAATGTGTTTTCCAAAGAATATTCACACACAGCATCTACCTGCATATTTTCATTCAGCTTAGGAGAGCTCTTTTGAAGAGAATCTCTCAGTTATCTCTATTTACCTTGCTTTGATATACATTGGCAAATGATCTTTTGAGCAGATGAACAGGATTCCTTTTGGATGAAACTATGCTGTAAGATCTACACCAGCATTGCAGCTAATGCACTCCAGCTGCTATAGGGCTTTCAGACCATGGGACCTGACTGGTCCAAAGTTTAGCAGACAAGCAGCCAAACAAACAAACAAAAGAATTAGAAAGCCCTGTGGTCCTGTTCCTCAGATGCTTAGTGTGTGAACTTTGTGTCTTCGGCAGCAAATTTTCACCCTTAAAAACTCTTACTCTATGTCTGTAATGCATGATAACATAGTTGTACATGCTTATCCTTAGCAAAAACAGATTTTAGAGGGTTCTAGATTCAAAAGAGGTTACATATTTGTACCCAGATTTTGGGATCTGTATTGCCATTTTTTTTTTTTTTATGTGATTTTGAAACTTGAATTTGTCTTAAACAAGAAAATCCTTCTTAAGAAAAAACCCTCAAGTTTGTTTATCTCTATTTTGCTACTGGCTTGCAAGATACAAGAAAGAAACCTGTAGAAAAAGTTACTTTGTTCTCCATTGAATATTTAAGTGATAGTTTTTTGTAGAATCTAATTTGGAATGTATACATATTGAGAGATTAGGGATAAAAAGTCCAAACACCGAAACAGTATTTCCATACGTTGGGAAATTCTAAGTACAAATCTCTCCCATGGTCTCATATCTAATAGAAACAGAGCAAACATTCCCTTCTTACATGAGCCAGTTCACGTTTCCCATCTGGGTGCTAGAGTAACTGCCAGCTTCTAGGAATTCTTTGCTGAAATACCATTTCAGGTGAAGAGACACATACACATTTATTATTTGTATGTAGAGACCATTGTGTTCTTCTAAACTTTCTTTCTAAAGTTTTGCTGGCTCTTTTGCATTTTACTGACATTGTGAAAAGCTTTGGGAAGTGGATTTGAACTAATGGTCCAAGTGGTGGGTATTCACAAAAATGTTACTAGGTTGTGTCTAGATCTTTATAGAGGAATTTTAGACTCTCAATCCAGTCATCATAAACAGATTCATTCTGCTTGCTAAGTTTTCCATTGTGTGCAAATATATAGGTAGTAAAACCATCAACAAGAAGCTATTTTCTTGAATAAATAGGTATAAGCTCTCCCCTCTCCATTCAAACGTTGTCAGCCACTTTGCAAATTGTATATGAAGGAAGAAATCCTAACTGGTTACATTTTCTGTAGTAAAAAAGGCTGATACACCTGAAGCTGGGATACATTGCACACATGGATTAGCCAGTGCATAGTGGTATAGGAAAACAGCACAAACCTGGCAAAACGTTAATATAAGTATGCTTTACTGAAGAGGCATTTTTGCTGCTGCTGTCTGATACGACCCGTATGGTTTCCGGTAGCTGCATATGTGGCAGTTGGTTACTGCATCCAACACTGCTGTTTTTCTACTGACTGCTTGCACCCGCTGGCCTTAAGTTTGTTTTATTGCTTCTGTTGTCACTTTATTTATTATGCTTTTATATAGCTTTATAGATGTTCACAGCACTTTATAAAACATACAATTAGACAACCTTGTTGCCGCAAAGAGCTTGAAATCAAAATTCTCATCTTGCACTGAACTCTTATCCAACACACAGTCCAGGCAAACCTAATGAGATTCCACACAGGAAAAGAAGTCTGCACAAGCAGATCTTGCTGTAAGGTCTGGGCTCAATACATGGACAACTTGATCCACAATCCAGAGGTTGTGGGTGAGCATCCAGGAAAAAATGCATGTCCTTACATCTTGGCCTATGTCATTGCTATAATCTCAGCCATTCATGTTGCATTGCAAAGGAATCTGCTTTCTTTGATTATGATGGCTGTTAATCTTTTTGAAATAAAATATGTCACCTACTTCTCTGTCTGCATGAACCTTGTTGGCCTTCTTTTACTAGAGTCAAGTAATGAGAAAACATTCAGGACTGACTTAAATGGTTTGAGAACTGGGATCTCTTAAAATATTTTTTAATTTTCTCCTCATTCTGGCACCAAGGCAAATGCGTAGGTGAGTCCAAGAAAAATATGAAATATCCAAATATTATTTAACATAAGTCATGCAGGTCCCAAAGTCCCAACAAGATACACCAGACATAATCGTTAGCACTTTGTATCCTTACAATGGAAAATAGCAAGAGTTGTAAAGCTGAGATTATCCTAAATAAGGATTATTCAAGTTCTTTTGACCTTTATCCACAGAGGAACTTGTGGAGTCTCATTGCTTGTGAAAGTGCACTGTATTTTAGTAGTATAAATACAGAATTAGGAGTCTCACAGCAGGTATCTGAGACTGACAATTTTTTGTCTCTAAAATTTGCCAGTTACAGTTTTGGAGTAGTGCTATGACTGCTTTTGTTCAAATTCTGTTCTAATACGGTCAAAAAATCTACACTTCTAGTCATGGGAATAATTTGGTTTTGGCGAGTGTTTGGCTTAAGTTGTTACTTGATGAAGTTTCATATATAAAAATATAAAGCATGTAGTTTATTATTAAATGTAAAGTCCAAATGATTTAAAGCCTGTGTCTAAAATGCGATTTAAGACCTTTTGATTCCTTACCAATTCTGGGATTGGCAGGTAGTCAAGTCTCTGATTAAAATTTGAGCAATTTGTGTTCTTTTAGCCTGTTCACCTCTGCAAGCATGGAAAGACCACCAAAGGTAAAAAACTGTCAGTAGAGGTCTTGTCCTCAGCCTTCCTGAAGGGAGCAAATGGAATAAGAGAAGGCATCCCACAGATCATCTCTGAAGGATGTTACGTTTTACAAGCTTTTTATGCTGTGAAGCAACAGCACAGTCTTGATGATCCAGCTTTCTGTACTGGGGTAGCTACTGGAACTCACTGCAACATCTTCTGTGTCCATTTAACTGGGTTTCCTTACAAAGTGAGCTCATCCCAGGTGCTGTCTCCCTGTATGGGAGACCATTTCTCCCAAACAAGAGAGACAGTCTTTGAGGTATGTATCACAGCATGACTGTTTGGTTAACTGATCACGACAAAAGAAGTGGGCACAATGCTGAGTAGTGGGTACTACAAAACCAAATAATGGAGAACTACATTCATGACCCATGTCTGGACAATGGATTGTGGTTCTATATATGCTACCTTTCAGGTGTTTGATATGCACTTAGCCTGTGCTTTGTTATGTTCTGTTACTTCCTATTATTTGTAATTTTCAGGAATGTAAGGAATTTACTTTCCTGCACTACACCCATCAGCTAGGATAGCTTAAGAAAGTGTTGATTTCACACATAAGAAACCAAAAGAATTACAGTCATGTTATTAGGAAAAAAAGCTGCTCCTTTTCTGGGAATTGTGGTATGTTATTTGTGTAGGGGGACAGAAAGACAAAGGTCACATTATTTCAGAGGTTAAGCCTGTCTCTAGTAAATGACCTTTCATATTTGTCTGAGATGGGGTTGTTTCACAGTACTAGAGACTGTGAGAGACAGCATGCTGAAAAGCTTAACGTGGGATTTGATACATCATAACACTTAGGTTATACCTGAAGAAGCTAAAAAACATCACATGAAAGCAGGTTCCAAGAATGTCATTAATACATTTGGCAGATAGGTAACTGCCTGATTTCTTGTTTATTCTTGTCAAGCTCCCTGTACCAGCAAGAGTTTTAAATGGCAGAATTTTTAGTCTTTGTGTATGTGAAATTTCCCTGGATTGAGGAGAAATCTGGTGTAGCTGCAGAATTCATCCCACATCAGTGAAAATATGTGGTTTGGATCTAGGAGGACAGATCATCCTGAATCTAACTTCAGGCAAAACAAAGTATTTTAAGAAAGACAAAGAGAAAGGGATACAACTGGCATTCCAGCTTCTTGGGAAACCAATGAAAAGAATTCATTCTTATGTAAGATTTAAAATACTACTCTTAATTTTTCATGAGTGAGTTTAAGCTAGCTGGGACCAGCAGAAATCGATGCACTCACCCTATGAAGCCTACCACCCGATAAAGGCAGTATTTATCCTACTTCTAGATTGTTAAATCTAAATTTTAAATTTTTTTTTTTTTTCTGCTTAGTGTTGCTTAACATCACTCAAGATATGATCATATAATATTAATTGTACTGTATGCCAGAATTGTGGAATCATTCCCAGTCCTTTTCTTACATCTCTTTCTTATGCCTAGATTCCTATTTGGAAGAAAAATGTCCCCAGATTTATAAATATCTAGCTCTGAAAATGGTAGTGACTGCATGTAATCTCCATTTTTATCCTGCAGAGGGTGAGTAGAAATCCTTTGGGTGCGTGTTGTGTATGTTAATGCTTTGGGCTATTGCTTAGCACTTCAGAATAGTTCCTCACTCATTTTCTGTAGCCAACTACTTGTAGATCTTTGCAGATTTTAGAGCTAAAAAAGCCTGCAAAATTATAAACATGTTCAGTCATGTGAGAATCTATCAGTCTAGTACATCTTGGAAATGCAAACCATATTTTGAAGAAAAATGATAAATGAGAAGACATTATGTATCTAAACCTAAGACTGTACTTGAGGTTTGCGTAGTCTTTTCTTGGCCAGCACCTAAATCTTTTCTTCCACTGCTCCATGTCTAGGGTGCCAGCTGTGTGGATAATGCGAATGCTTCTTTCCCATGTCACATATTCCTCCTGTAGCGTGGCATTCTCTGTAGACAAAACCAGTAGAACTAAAAGGAGTGAGGCGGAATTATTCTCTTGCTTTCTGATGGTAAGATAGGACTTCCATGTGTGCCTGCCCAAGCTGAGGAATGACTGCTTGGGAAGGATGGATGAAAAATACTGAAAGAAAGTTCACTCAGCATGGGGAACGGTTTAGGCCATTGCCCCTGGAAAACACAGGTTATACTATTTATCATCTAGTCTCTCCTTCTCATTTACTCTCTTGTTCTTTCTCCCTGAATCTCTACTTGACTTTGGTTTTCTTTGCTCATATTGTTATTAGGCACATTTATGGGAAACAGGATTTATGGTCTCCTCCTGCTAATAAATGTTAAGGAATATGACTTAAAATGGAGAATACACAGCAGGAGATGATGAACTCTTAATAAACAAATATCCTGTTTTCATGCAAATATTCTTAGTAACACAAACAAAACAAAGCAGAGAAGGAAATGCAGCCAAAGTGTTATACAAGCTGTGGTGCAATTAAATAGGAGGGATTTCAGAATTTTCCAGAGGGCAAGAAGAGTTTCAAGTTATCCTTCAGACTTTTCCAACTTACTCCTTCAGATAGTTTCATCCCATAATGTTGGATGGAGGGCTGGAAAAAAAGAATTGGAAGAATGACAAAGTAACCTGAGAACTTTGCAAAATTCTCAGCGCCTGTCTTGTTCCATATCTTCTCCTTAATGAGAGATTCTGACCTTAGAGTTTGGCAGACTATATTGTGTGAGGGTTTGGGAGTTTTTAGAGTTTCTATGGTCATGTTGTTGTCCTCATTCTGGTGAAAATACCATCTTCCTCCACAACCATGAGCATGATGATATCTGCAAAAGGTATTAATCCTAGTTAATTGGCATCAACATTATGTCTAACATTTATCCATAATAACATGCTGGAATAAAATCTAAAAGTTTCACTGATGGTGTAATTAGTGGCATAAAGACCTCGGGAATGATTAACGAGAAAGGAAAATCTAAATCATATGGTCATCTGAATGCAACAAATAGTATGTCTGAATAAGGCCAAAAACTTCTTATATCTACTAGCCAAGGGGACATCTGTAATTAAAGGAGAGGTGTCTCTGACTTGGAAAAAGTGAATAAAGAATTGGGAATCAAAATGGGTAATAACTGATTGCTACCTTCTGAACTACTGCTGTGTCCAAAAAAGCTGATATGATCTGTACGCAAACAAGCAAAGGCATCTCAAGGCACTTTTTATTTGGTCTTGATGCAGTGGCTGTTGGGCTTTAGTTTGCCCAAGCATCCATAATTCAGGTTGGATGGTGAAAAGCTGATCAGAAAACAAATGTCAGTATCAAGAAGGGATTATGAAACATACATGTTTTATATTTATGTTTATTTTGTTTAACCTAAGAGAAACTCAATGGGTACTGCAGTCATTGCTGATGTGTAGTTATAAGGTGACTATAACTTGAAATTTGGGATCCAGTAATGTAGCAAGCAAAGGTATCAGAAGATCCAATGACAGCAGGCTGAGACCTGGACAAACTTAGAAAGAAGATGTACCTTTTCAGTTATCATTGGAACAATTTTCTAAGGGTTGTTGTGGAGTCTGTCATGCCACCAACTTTTACATCAGGATTGTGCACTTTTTTTATAAAAGAGAATAGAAATATTCCCATTCATCCAGAGTGTATTTTTTGCTCTTTGGGTCAGCTGCACCACAGAGCAAATTAGTGTCAATTTTACACCCTTTCCGTCAAGTCAGTCTTGACCCAACCTTTGAGCCCAAATTAATATCTGAACTTTTGTTGCTTGTCCCGATCTCGCTTGTGGATCAAACCAAGGTGTGGTTCATGAAAACACTTTAAACTCACAAGCAGTCATTTTTATAGCCAAAATTTGCAGCTGGCTTCAAACCTTCTATTGTGTTGAAACAATATCTGGCTTCAGCTATCTTTATACTTGGGGGGAGTCTGAATTTGAACTTCACAACTTGTGAGCTTCTAGTTTTTCTTTGCTACACTCATGGGATTGCAAGCTGTATACTGTTTTATAAATGCCACATGGTTATTGACTTTGACAAGGGATGCTTTCTATCCGCGGAAACAATACAATACAACAGGTTATTTCCGAAACATTTGTACCATCCTTGGAAAGACTATTGGACAGATGTAACTCACTGATTTTACATTGTTACATCATCATCTTTCTTATTTTTATAAGATGACTTGGGAAAAGATTCTCTTTTGCAATCTATGCCTTAAATAATTTGGTACTTCGAATTTAAATTCTGATTAAGAATCCTCATGCTAGCAGGCTTCCTTGCTTTTACTTTTTAAAAAATATAAAATCAATTTAATTAATTTTAATCAATTTAATTTATTTTCTTGCACAAAAGAAATACAAATGTGTGATATATTCTTGATATATTTTATTTTCTCATGATTAATGTTATTGATGTATATTGATTTCTGTTATATAATCCTGATTGAAGGATCAATATTGTTTCCTATGTGGTGTGAGAAGATAGTGGATTTTGATTGCCAGGTATGCCAGTACATCCAGTAATAAAGTGTTACCATATAGCACATTCAGCTTTGCTGTCTTCCCTAATACGCTGGAAAATGTGTTAACAACTTCAGCTTTTTAAATACTGCCAGGACAACTATGGGCATTGAATGCTTTCAAATTCAAATAAAACACATAATTTCAAGTTAACCCAGATTTTGTCTTCTAAACTTTTGATTAGGTATGCGTAAAACCTTCTACAAGAATAAAAAAAAAAATAGATATAAAGCATCTGTTGCACAGTTTATGTAACATGATCTGTAGTATATTTAATTTCTATGTAAAGGTTTATATAAAATTGTGTGGTCTGATTTAAAGGGACATTATGCACATTAAAACACCTAGTTTTGCAGTAGTGCAAGTAGCACCCCGATGTTTCTGTATTTTCAGAGCTTGTAATGTAAGTGTCAGGTACCAAGGTTTATTATTTTTTCACTTGAGTGTGTTCCTACAGATCTCCTCGATATTAGTTACTATTTGGATTGCTCTTGTGGAGGAAGAACTCAGCCATTGGCTTTCATGTCCTACTCCTCTGTCAAAGGATGGCGTTAGCACAGCAGTGTACTGTGCAGTAGTCAACTTTTTACTCTCTTGACAGCACTTACACCACAGTCTTGTAGCATTTATTTGAGCTGCTGTGGGGAGCACTAAGTTGCTAGTATCTAGAGAACTCTTTAAGAGCACATGGTGGAATAGGTAGTCAACTTCTGGGTCTTAACAGTGACTGAGTGCACTTTTGTACATCAGTCCCCAAACTATGTCTTTTCCAGTAACAGCAAAACAACAGCTGAAAGACTACATCCACTTTCTCCAAACCTCTCTAAAAGATGTGAAATTTTTTAAATTTTGAATCAACAGTGTAAGTGGATTGAAATTTCCTGAAATGAAACTTCATGAACTTTTGGATTATTTCCTCTAATATTTTTACTGGAAATGATGCCTTTCATATTTGTTTGCTATCCTTTCAAAAATGTATTTATCTCCTGGTAACTTGGAAACCATATTCCATAATACTTTGTCCAAAATATAAGACGATAAATTTGACCCCCTCAACAGGCATTCCAATTTAATTTTTGTGCAACAGCTTTTGTTGTTTGATATAATGGCTTCTGGACCTATACTTGGAACCCCAGACTGATCTCATTGTCAGCAACGGAAAAAGTATGTAACTCTCTTGAAAACAGATGAGATCTAAACTGGCCCTTTGGTGAAAAGCTGCCTGTTTTGGAGATCATTATTTTTTCAGGGTTGTGAGGTATTCTGCTAACATTTAATTTCTGTTTAGGGAATCTGTAATAATCTTGTAGGTTTGCTTGATCTGATTTCTCTAAAAGTTGTTACCCTGGCTCTCTAGGGCCTATTCAAATGCTTTTAGAACTACTTGCTCAAGATTTTGCTTGTTAAGATGATGGTCCTGCATGATTGCAAGGCCTGTAATGGCTAATGTTCAGGAATGTGTGACAGTTTTGAGTAGGTTTTGATTCAACTTGTCTAACACCTGCCTCTTTCTTCACCCTGCTTTCTGAATATCTTGAAAAACTCTATTATTTGAAATCTCATGATATGATATTACTGTTTACTGCTGGCAAGGTCATGCCAATATGCTCTGCCCCAGGTCTTGATTGACCCTTAATATGTTTGTAGAAAGAGAAGGAAATACACAGGCACACACAAATATCTTCAATTTTTGGAGCCTTGTATTCTCTTTTTAAGCATTAATACCTGTGTCTTCAAACACACCAAAGCTTTTTTACAGTCCATGCATTTGTTTATTACTCCTGTTAGCCCATGTGCTATCCCTGGATCCCTTTCACCTCTCCAGAATTAACATAGTTAATTTTTGAGTAATTGTACTTCCTTCCTCACTGATATTCTCAGTAACTTTCTAGCACAAAATTAAAATTTCTTATTCTTGCTTAGCAAGCTCTGTTTGTTTGTTCATTTCTCTTGTCAAAGCAAACATCTTCTTTTGCTCCCTCACGACATGAACCTAGGCTATGCATTTAATATCTTCTCTCTCTGGAGCTTTTCCAGAAGAATACTTATTTTCCCTCCCCTTAGAAATTTTTTCTTTAAAGCTCATCTGTAATACCTGTATGAAAGTCCTGAATATGGGGCACACATACGAGTCAGCATTTCCTTACCTGTTTAGAGTTATTCAGAAAAATGCAAATCTTCTTGTCATATTTGTGCATGGTATCTTCATTTATATAATTTTCTTTAATACTGATTGGTGTTTTGATCTGGTGTATCTGTTAAAGAAGATACAGGACTGGAAGAAAAAGAGAAAGACAATGACGAGTCTTTCATGAAGCATGATTAAATAGGTACAACTCTGCAAATGATGGAGGAAAAAAGGGATGAAGATCTGTAAACTGATAAATGTGATGGAGAGGGGAGTGGAAGAGGGAATGATTGCTTGTTGTCTTTTCTAGTATAAGAACTAGGGCTTTAAGTACAACTGGCCAGCAGCAGGCTCAAAACCAACCAAAGGGAGTAACTTCACATAAAGGATTAGTCTGACCTGTGGCACTGTGTATGCTTAAAATTGACTGACTTCTGAAAGTTATCAAACCTGTAGAAGAAAAAGGAAAGACACAGCACCGAAATATTGGACTGGGGTTGGAAATACCCTGTTTCCTATCTCACGGGAGAGTGCATTAGGGGAAATATAACCTCATGCTTCCTTAGATATCTACAGGATGGCTATGGGAGGAGACAAGATGCTGGATTAGAAGGGAATATTAGTTTTACCTGGCTTGTGCATTGCCCAGGGAAATTTAATTCTTTCACTACCTCTGCTGCAGAATTTTGTAATATTCAAGTAGCCTGAACTCAACTTTGCCAATAGGCACTAACTTACTGTAATTAACTTTTGTTGTCTAGAAGGTAGATGGATGTCTTATACAATCTTGCGGTTTATATTGCTTCTGTTGTTGGTTGAGACAGTTCTGAAGATGTCTTCACATGTCATGAAGTAAGCTAAGTAGTAGATTGGCTCATAATGACAAACTGATTTGGCAGTCTGAAGCTCTGTTCCTGCCACTGAAGTGATGTATCAACATTCTTTTGCCTTCCTTTCTCTGCTTCTACATGTTTCCACTGGGCAGTTTCCCCTGCCTGCTGTATTTGTTTCCTTGGTATTTAGCCAAGCATGACCAGTTGAAGTCCTGATTCCTCTTACAAAATATTTTTGCTTTTCAGTCTCTAGCTGGTCTCCATCCTCACACTTCCAGCCTCTGCATCCAGTCACAGATTCCCTCTTTCAGATTTAAACACAGGTGTCACATAGGATAAAAATTGTCATCACAAGTTCTCTACTTATACTTTAATTGCAGGAAATGTTTTGCTCAGCTGCATGTTAATAGTGTGCTGAAAGTAGGAGGAGTCTTCAGGGAAATTTGAAGTTCAATTACAACTTACAGTTCGTGTTGGACTTGCTCGAACAGTCTTTTTTCTTGATAGGAGTCTGGGTGGGCCAAGTGTAGGCAGGTTTTCATAGTTGTAGATGAAAGACTGTCCTTGACACAG
The DNA here is from genome assembly GCA_034783455.1 of Micropsitta finschii. NCBI lineage: Eukaryota > Metazoa > Chordata > Aves > Psittaciformes > Psittacidae > Micropsitta > Micropsitta finschii. Next base: position 3,678 of record JAVHNF010019810.1, on the reverse strand, counting down.
AAAAACTTCCTTTCCTAATTGCAGGCTTTGTTTCACAACCAAATTAATAAGGAAGAGTTATTAATTTATTATTTTTTTCAGCAGGAACAAAAATCCTGTTTTCTCCTGTCTGTTCCTTAGAAACAAGTTTCCAGAAGTCTTGTGAAGCAGACCCCCTGCTTTGGGAATCATCAGCCCTAAAGTCACATTTGGCAGAGTTGTTTGTGAAACAACACTCTTCCAGGAAGTACTGAGCTTCTTTAACATTAAGCAGAACGCCAAGTCTCACGAGCCATACACTGTCTGGAATGTTTTTAAAATTCTGGGTGTAACTTTGAAATTAAGTAGAACTCTGGTAAGCTAATTCCCTATAAAACTTTTTTGGTAGGTTCTGCCTTGAAAGCATTAATGACATGATGGTTTAGCCATTTGTGATTCTGGACAGTTTGTCAACAGGGTGCTTAAAATTCTAAGTCCCAACATTGGTTGCATGCAGAGATTGTGCAGGAGTGTTAATCAGTAGACCAAAATAAAGTAACTAGATTTTTTTTTCCTTATATTCTGTTATGAAGCATGTCCTTATGTCAATTAAAAACATCTGTGCATGTCTATTTTCAAATGATTTATAGACATGCATCCTCTTTCTTCTCAAATATTCCAATGAATCTTAACCTGGTGTGTTAATGCTCGGTATTTCTCTGTAACTGGAAAAAAATACTGATTAAGTATGGAACATTCATCCCAAGGATTTTTTGTGGTAGAAGATAATGAGAGACAGTTGTGAAATCATCTGATACTATGGTTTGGAATTATAGATGAAGCAGTGGCGAGGCCTTTAGCTGAGATTTCCTGAGTGTGATATAGTGATGGGAGCTTATCAGGAATTTTACAGAAATCTCTTTTTTTCTGACAAATTCTTCACTAAGCGGTATATAAATAGTAATCAAAGCATCAGTAGGACAGGAATTGTTTCCTTCCCTCCAACCATTGCCTTTCAGTGTGTTGCAGAGGAAAAGTCTGATCTTTCAGCTTCTTTCTGAGAACAAATTCTGTGTGAAATCTGATAACGTAAGAATCCTTGTTTTCAAAGAAGAGAGGAAAATGTAACACCAGGAGGTTTCTCTCTGTCTCTTTTTGGGGGGCACAAGATATGGATGTATTTCAGTAGTTTGTTGGTCACTAGAACAGAACAAAAACAGAACAATTATACAGATCATAATATCAGAAAATACCATAAAAGGTTAGGTTCCTGAATTTGGCCATTAATGTGATTAATATGTGCCAGCAGAGCACTCTACCTAAACTGGTCCGTTGATTTAAGTACAAGTTATAAGTGCTTGTGGGAAACTTCCTAATGATAATAATTGTTGCTATCCTTTTTTTTTTTTTTTTTTCCATACACTTGAATTTTTTACTTTTGTAATATTTCTCTTATCTCCATTCAGCCTCCCCTGCATGTCTTTGGTCAGTGGGCTGGGGGACCCGCCTGACCCATGGTGGCACACACAGGGAGCACAGAGCAGTGGAGCAGTCCCAGTCCTTCTCATAGTGACAGTTCTGACTTCACACTTTAAAAAACCAGGCTGCTTATTTAGCAGGCTAAATATAGGTTAAGCAGCCAAGCCTCAGCATCCTGCTTTAAAAATTGTGGTGATAGTCATCATCTATCCTACCTTTCAGCCAGCACACTCGTCATGCTGTGAGAGGTCTGTGCGGTAGCCCCATGCACATGAATAAACATCAGCTTGTAAGTAAAAGAAGAAAGCAGCTTACAGTATTTCTTTCAAGGGGATACACAGTTTGGAAAACTGATTGCATTCTCTCCCCACAAGTAGTCAGTTTTCTATTAAGAAAAAAAAAACAACCAACAGCCCAGTGTTAAAATCACAATTCTGTTTATCACTTGGGTTTAACATTTTATCTTCTATTGTTCTCATCATCTCAGCCTTTACTGTAGTGGTCTATATCTGTTTTCAGTTTTTCATGAAGAAAGGTGGGCTTTCTTGTTCCTCTTAGCAGACCTTCAGAACAGGTTTTCACAACCTCCTATAATCCCTTTTCCTGATGTTTCCTTGGGAACAGCTTCTGACATCCAACAAATCTATAGCTGTCACAAAGCTGGCACAGTTTTACCACAGGCCAGGCACACACTGGGGTGACCATAAGTGCGCTGATAGACTAAAGGTTAAGAAATCTATAAAGGTGTGGATGTCAATATTTAAAGAAAAAAAGTCCTGCATATTTATAGAGACAAATGGATTTTCCTTCGCATTTACACATCCAGGGAAAGTTGCACTCTTAGAGATGCCAGAGTAACTTAGGTTGATTTAAAAGGGAATTTTAATTCTGCAAATGAGAGCCAACAATGATGCAAGGTTCTCAGCACTTGTTGGAGCCATGAATCCGTCTGCTGACATACTGAGATCTTGAAAGCCATGATTTTCTTCCTAACTGATGGCTCAATCAGAGGACAGCCTCTGTCTCAAGCTTACTCTAAGCTGTGTCCTTGCTGTGCTGAGTTACTGTATAGCCTAAAATGCACTGCCTGTATTGCAGAGGGAAGGGTATAGAGCAAGAACTGTTTAAATCTGTCACGGGTTCAGCACTAGCAGCCATTTTTTCTCCTTCTTAGTAGCTGGTGCAGCACCGTGTTTTTGACTTTCAGCCTGGGGACGGTACTGATAACACTGATGTTTATAGTTACTGGTCAGAATGTTTAGGCTGACCAAGGACTTTTCGAGCCTCATGTTCTGCCAGGGAGGAGGGGAAGCCTGGAGGAAGCAGAGACAGGACACCTGAGAAGTTATTCCATACCACAGCATGTCATGCTTGGGGAGGTAACTGGGAGTTACCCGGAAGGGCACTCGCTCTGCTCAGTTGGGCTCGTTTCGTCGGGTGGTATTGTATTCTCTTCCCTTGTTATTTCCCTTATCATTATTGTTATTGGTGGTAGCAGCAGTGGTTTGTGTTATATCTTAGTTACTGGTCTGTTCTTATTTCAGCCCGTGGGAGTTACATTCTTTCAATTCTCCTCCCCATCTCTCCGGGAGGCGGCAAAGTGAGCGACCAAGACTGCGTGGCTGTCTGAGCTTAAACTACGACAAGGCCTTCTGGAACGATAGCAGGAGATTTGCAGTGTTTGCAGATGTTCCCAAACTAGCTGGCTAGTTTGTTAGCACCTAACATTTGTAGATGTTCTACAAATTAGCTGGTCCAGACCTGACTGGGACATAGATCTTGTAGCACAGTGCTGACTATTGCCACATAAGGGCTGCTGGTACCCAGCTAGTGAGTCTAATGTTTGCTTGCCTTGGTATACTTGAGCTGCAGTAACACCACTGCACCATGGAGTATTTCAAATCACTGCTGCCTTCACATGGGTATCTTGCCTTCCCCACTGGTAGCAATAAAGTTATCTTCCTAGCAGAAACACAGAGAAACTAAGTGAAGAAGCAAAGCCCTGCTGCCCAGGGAAAGGCTTCTGCTTGTCCAAGATGCACTTCTCTGAAAGTGTGGTAGAGCAGGGAGAGAAGCAAAGGCATTGTAGCTGTGAGATGCAACCCCCTACCTTAACAGCAAATCTACTTTTGCTTTTATGCCCCAAGGTAATGGACAACACATGTATAACTACTGCACTTAGCTGTAGAAGTCAGAACAACTCCATTTACCCACAGTAGGGCTATGCTTATTTGCATTTCC
>JAVHNF010019800.1:5271-18759 GCA_034783455.1 Micropsitta finschii | reverse complement strand
TGACAGCCCGCATGGCTTCACTAAGGGGAAATCCTGCCTGACCAATTTGGTGGCCTTCTATGATGTGGCTATGGAACTGACAGACAGGGGTAGAGCAGTTGACATCATCTACCTGGACTTGTGCAAGTGTTCGACACTGTCCCACACAACATCCTTGTCTCTGAATTGGAAAGACATCAATTTGATGGGTGGATCACTTGGTGGGTAAAGAACTGGCTGGATGGCCACACACAACTTCCTTTGGGTTACAATTGCATTCTTACATTTATCTCTGTAAAATTCACCTTTTTATTGAATAGATTGTTTTATGCATAAAATATGATCTAGTGATATCCCCCAGCCAGTCTGCTCCAGAAACACAAGTAGTCTCTAGGACACATTCTTGATGACTTACAGTTGCCTTATGCACAGAGAGAATGAGGCAGTAGGGACACACACAGGACAACAGACACAAATGGACGGAAGCAGATACAAAACACTGAAAAACACCTGATACACTGGGATATGGCACATAGGCTGGAATCAGACTAAGGAAGACCTGCCAAAATAAGGTTCAGTGTGCCGAAGAGTATGCTTATAACATGCACTAGGTCCCAGGTATAAAAGGTTGCATAAAAAAAGGCACATAGACTGAAGCTTTAAAGATTCTAGGCAAATGCACTAAACTTTCCTTGACTCTGGTCTGTATTGTGTTGATAAAACCAGAAATAACAATTTTGAGGCATTACTGTAGCTGTTATGCTGGGAAAGCTTAGTACATGTAACTGAGCGGTCCCAAGTAGATGAAGTGAACAGGGAGATGGTTTAGGTTTAAAAGCAGGCATTTGATCTTCATAGAAATAATTTTTTGGAACTGGAGCACAGAGTCCAGCCCTGCACCTGAAGGACCCAGGGAGGTGGCATGGGGAATGCCACCCAAAGCAGAGCCTGGGCTGTGAAACAGGATCCAGAGTGGTGCCTGCAATAGATGCAGATTGTCAGGAAGCAAATAGCAACCACTGCTGCCTATGAAATAAGAGAGGTAAAAAAAATTCTTGATTACAAAAGACTGCATTTGGCAGCTCCAGTTTCCCGTATTTCTTTGTTCCCTCCCTTGCAGGCTAGGGACAAAGTTTTACTTTTTGAAAGGAATCTAACGAGTCTGATTTTGTTTTAAACAGCAAAAGCAATGAAATAAACTAAGAACTTTGCTTTTAGCTGGAATTTTCCCACAGCAATTCTGTGTGAAATCCACATGCTTTCTTTTGAATGCATGGAGTTTTGTCTAGTAAACCCAACCAAAATTTCATTTTGGCATACAAACCTGATATTCCTCCTTTCCGAAAAGGCCATCGTGCAACATCTCACCTTTATGAAATTACTTTTTTCCCCTTGGGGTTCTCTGCTGCTTCTGTCAATATTATGCACCATGTATTTCTTAGAAATGTGATATTCCTTCCCTATATCTTGTGCTCCCTCTAAGAAAATCGCACGACCTTTTCAGTTACGTGTGGAGTGTGGATCTTCTCTATACAGTGCGGAGCTGATCACCCATGAAATAAGAACTATAGATTGAGTGTAAGAAGCTGACCCTCTTTGGGAAGCTCTGCAGAGTGGTATTTCCAGAAACAGGAAGGTAACAGAATGATTTACGTACCTGAGCTGGCAAAGAAAGAAGCCACCACCACAAAAGAAACAAGGCTAACTTCAGGTCCCTAAATTTCTATCTCCTATAATACTCTTATTTATCAGCTTAATTCACTTTTTTGGATGGATGCGGTCAAGCAAGTGTATAGTAAGGTTTTTGGTGCTAATTTTTTGGGGTGTGTTTTAATCTCACAAAGAGAAAATGTACAGCAGCTCTGACAGAGTCCAGTTAAAAGTCTATGAGAGAGCTTAACAGGGCCATGTCATGGACAGTAACATAGTATTTGTTACTGTAAGCCAATACTTGTTTTCCCATTACTCAGAAGGGTGACACTGAAAATGTATCCTAGTCATTAACAAAAGCTTAACATCTGTGTTGACAACAGTGTAAACATGTTAGGCAAGTCGTCTCATGTCCAATAACCTTCCAGAGAAGGTACTTAACTTCCCAGCCTTAAAACAATCTTCCTCCCCATTAACATGGCACAAGCCTGTGCAGTGCTTGATTAGCAAAGTGGAAGTCTCACGGGCAATTGATGGTTGAACAAACACAATTAAGCACGTAAGAGCTGAAACAATTTCAAGTTCATGGACTTAAATTAACAGAACTAAAGTGGCTGAACTTAGCCACTTTTCTCCCAACACTATATTGTAAAGCATCCACATATAGGTACGAATGCCAGTGACCAAAGTCTCGGCAGCTGATGTGGTTTCGTACGGTGCTGGTAAAAACATATTTGTCACTGATTGTGTGAGCTGTTTCCCCTAGTTTTTATAGCAATGTGTAAGTAAAAGCTGGGGGGTAAACCCTGTGAGGGCTGGAAGTCTTCCTGACCATGAAGGTGCTGTGAATCCACCACAGCTGGGACGGAGCATGAGCTCAAATTCCAGGGCAGGGACATGAAGCTGTAGGGACCTTTTTCTCCTTGCCATCCCAGCCCTCATCTTGGGATTCAGCTTGTACCACCACTGCCCTTGCAAGCCACTGGCAAGCTGACTGAGGGAAATAACAAAAACACTACCAAAAAACCTCTCACAGTGATGGATTTTGTGGCTCCTGAACTCTCTGAGGGAGCCTCCCACAGTCTTGTGGGAAGTGCCAGTTGTTGCAGGAGCTGGGGGTGGAATAGCAATTGGAGGTGAGCTGTGCAGGTGAGACTGTCCTCTCAGCAACGGTAAAGAACTATTCAACAGGCTCAATTATACCACCAAACCATACGGTAGCCCCTTACTGTCCAATAGTTCTTCCTTGAAAGTCATTCTGATTTTCATAATGGTGCCCATATGCCTTCAGATACCTCAGAGTACACTTTATTGAACCTGCACAATACCTGTTTTCTGAGGATTGACTGGGAATTACTTGTCAAGGTTAAACCTGTTTGACCTGTGGGTTTAACACTGTTCAATGCTTTCAGGAAAAGATAAAAGTCTGGCTGGTGCTTCTGTAACAAGTCATATCCCCTTCTTCCTGTATTTCAGTATTACAGTACTAAATAACTGCTTTTTATTACAAGGAAACTTGTGTTTCTTTCTTGTCCTGCAAGAGCTAACTCTGATTATTGGAGTGAAGTATAAATACTATTATGGTAACTGCAGAGCTACAGAAGCTCTTCATAGCCTCAAACATACCAGATCTCGTGGTCTGTGTGATGCAGAGACAGGCCAGTGGCTTCATTTCTCTGCTGGGGTATGTGGCACAAAACCAAAAATCCAACTTGTCCAGAACTGTGCAGCAATTCTGAGATGGAAAAGGGAGTTAAAGTCAGGTTCCAGACCATGGCTATGTATACGGCAAAAAAATCCAGTAGTTACACTGGTAGTCCTTACAGCAAGGACCTGTCCCTGCTGCAGGGGAGCATCTGTGAAGCCTTACAGTACTGTGCTGTACGTAGGCAAAACTTCTGATGAAGAACATAACAAAACCTCACAACTTTTGTGTTATATATTGAGTTCAAGGGTTTATCCTGCCTACTGACATGCCAAACAAATACATAACTGCAAAATGTAGGAAACAAGTCTGATTGCTGGATATAGCCTATGGTGTTCTTAAGAAGTCATGAGATGGAGCTACTAACAAGTATTTCAAACCTTGTGAACAAAATGTCACTAAGACAACACCCACGTGCACCCAAAGTGCAAATCAAAAACATACGCCAAATTGTGAAAGCACAAGATCTACCCTTGAAGAATTCATAGGGAGGATCAGTGCAGAACAGAATACATTGCATGAAGGATGTCTGGTTTTCATGTTAGGATGTTTAAAGCATGACTTAAAATGTTGAATCCCTGATGGATGGGTTTTTTTTTCCAAAGGGAGAGGGGAAGACACAGTCTTACCATTCTTGTCTGCTCTTCTTAATATCTAAACAAAAAGAGAGAGAGAACAGAATCACTATTTTTTTAATGGGTTAATAGCACACAATACAATTTAGTGGGCAACTATAGTTTGAGGTCTACCTTCCCTCAGATCATTGCTTTCCGTAACTCCTTCTGTGCTACATGCACTGAAAACCAGGACCATAATCAGAACTGGCTTTTATTTTCTAGTTTGTGCATGTCTTATAGGGATGATGTTCAGGCACAAAACCTGACACTGTATGGCTACCATGATACTAAATTCAAGGTTGAGAAAAGTGGTTTAAGGAAGCAGAGTAAGGATGAGAGCTGGGAGGATGCGCTGAGCATCTGAGATGGTAAGAAAGACTCAAGGGTTTGTGGGTGGAGGGAACAAAGATTTAAGTCAGGAGAGGAGCCGGATGGCAGGAAGGGATCAGACTGAGTGTGGGAGGCAGTGAGATCAAATGTGTGGGAGCTGATATGAGGATTTCTCTGATAGCAAGCAGAAACCAGATGCAGAAGCAAGGGGAGAAGGAAAACAGAGAGGTTTATAAGCTGGGAAGGCAAAGGGGCATGAGGGTGCCTGCTGTAGATCCTTCCCTGCAGTACTTCTGCTGTGGAACCTGTGCATGACCCCAGCTTACCCTCATGGTGTGCAAGCTGCCTTTTCTCCCCACTGTAAATGGCACCTGCTGGAGAAGCCATTTAAATATGCAGGCAGAGTCTGTAACTCCTTGTGCAAGGTCTGAGAAGAGGATCCCAACAGGTGCACCCTGTGAGCAGAGGTTGCAAAGCCTTCCAAGCCAGCCCTGCCATCGGTGACGGGACACAGCAACAGCCTTACCCAGGATTGTATGCAGGTGTACTGCTTTGTCTTATGCTGGTGAGACACTGGCATGTCCGCCAGTCCCTGCTGCAGTCCCACTGCAGGTACCATGACATTAGTCCACACTTAGGAGAAGGGATCAGGCACAGGGAGTGGAATCAACAGAGGGGGTCTCCTCCAGTTTCTTTGCTCTCCAGATGAGGTAGGTCTGCTGTGGCTTGGGTCAACATGTGACACTTCAGATACGTGCAGTTGCCATCCGCTGTCACCCTGCTGTGCCTCTGGATATAGACCCCATCACTAGTTCAGCCTGAACTTCAGTGGGGAGTTGTCTGGGCAACGCTCCAAGTTTACACAAGGGAAGAAAGCAGATCTTCCAAATATAGTTTCTATTGTTGCTATGAGTATCAGTAAAGTTTCGAAATGGGCACATATATTTTTGAGAGCTGACAGCAGTGGGAACACTCTCTCATTTGATAAACTCCTAGTATTATTTAAAAAGCTTCTCCAGCACACGCCATAACTGCTCTGCTCCTAGAGGTGAAACCAAGTGAGAAACCCAAGGACTGAGGTGGCAAGCTCTGTTAGAGCATCTTCATGACTGTGTTCTATAGGGAAAAATTGTTGGGGAGATAACCAAATTGTTACCCATATCCAGGACTTCACTAATGGTTTCTTGGCTGAACTTTGCATTGGAACAAGTTTACAGCACATAAAGTATGAAATTAACTTACTAAGATGCAGGTCAATTTTCAGTATGAGGATTGGACTGTTTAGTGGTTTTAAACTTCTACTCTTAAACTGGAAATTTTATCCTAATGAGAACTAAAGACTAAATGCAGAGCAAATGAAAGACCAGTAAAAGCATTATTTGAATAAAATAAAACGTGTCTATAATCCTTAACAGGTAAAATACAGTCCCACATTCCTGGCAATTTTGACTGGATTTTGGGGGGAACTGTTGTTGGTCTTTCTCCTGTCTCATTGGCAAGTAGCCTTGTTTCCTTCTGAGATCTGATAGCTTTCTTCTGCCCATCAGGTGAGAACAAGGGAATTCCCTTGAAACTATGGAACTGCCTGTAGGAAAGAAATGTGAGCTGAAGGAAATGGTACCTCTGGCCCTGCTTGGGACATTAGGGCTTTGCATAGGACAGACTACACTACCCCTCCAGCCCCAAGTACTGTGGGGAAGCAAAGGGCTTCCCCACCCCAAGCTCTCCTGTGTGCTGCCCTTCTCCTAGTGAGAATACCAGTTAACCGCCTTGCTTGCCAGAAACCCCTTTTCCCTGGTTCAGGCACACAAGAAATAACAGGTAACACGAGGGAGAAAGCCAGAGAAAGAGAGGAAGGCAGGAGCAAGTGGTGTGTACATAAAAACCTTGCTCATATTTGCAGGCTCTCCCTATTGGAGTCGAGTGTGTGCTTGTAAATCCCACATCAAAGGAATACAAATATTTGTGCTGCAAAAACACTTCCAATGAAGTCCTGGAGCTCTCCTATCTCAATTCCTTTTAGCCTCTCAGAGGTCTGTTTGCTTCTTGGTCTGTGGGAGCCCTGCATATAGGCAAACCTCTGAACACACAAATGCTGCAGCTCCTTCCCCAGCCCATGGCTGCGATGGCTCCCTGCTGGTGGCATCCACAGAACCAGGAGCTCAGCCCTGCCCAGCAAACGTGGGCAGAGATGTAGCTGCTTTGCCTGCATCTCTCAGCAATGCCTGGAGAGCAGAGTGGGGGTGAAGCACACTTGAAATCAAAACGTAAAGGTCCCAAGTGCTGAGTCAGTCAGAGAATCCGGGTGTCAGGGCTGGAAGGCACCTTAAATCTCACCCAGTTCCAACCCTCTGCCATGGACAGGGACACCGTCCACTAGGGCAAGCTGCTCCAAGCCCCAACCAAACTTTTAAGAGCTAAGCCATGTCCTGCAGAAAGAGCCCTTGCAAAGAGGCTTCTTGTCTTTTATTCCCCTACACAGCAACTTCCCGTAGCTCAGCCCTAAAAAGTTGAGATCTGCCAAAACTGCAGATGCTCTGCGCAGTTCTCATCCTCTCCCCACCCATGAATATGTATGTTCAGCAACATGGCTTTTAATAACATAAGCACTTGCTATTCCATCTCCTGGGACTGTGCCAGCCCAGTCGGGCGGGAAAGGCAGCGATGGGGCTGAACCTGGCAGGAGATTCACTTGGGTATCATGGGCCCTTTGGTTGCCCGCTGGTCAGGGCTGGGGGAGCTGGTGCTGCTGGTGGTGGGCTTCGATGAGTACACAGCTGAAGGCTTCCTGCTGGGATAGGGGAGAGCCCCTCGCTGTGCTCATCAAAAGGTGTGATCGCGCCTGCAGCAGCGAGGCCCCCGCCTGTAATTTCCAGCTCCTATCCCCTTCGTCAAGGCAGATGAGGCGAGAAATGGTACAATGCAGCTGGGGGCTATTGTGAAAAACCTCTGCGAAGGATGAAGGATCCTGGCAGTGTGATGTAAGCCAGAATATTCATCTGGGCTTCTCGTGCTTTATTGTTATTTATTTATTTCCTTTTCTCGGGGACTGCTGGTGCAGATGTATTATTTATACAGCAGGAAATTAGACTCTGAGGACTCAAGTACTCTTCAAATAAGCTTCCTAATTCTGTCAATTAAGAATGCACAGGCTGCTGGGTTTCTGCCTTGGGAAGAGCTGCAGAAGAGCGAAAGCTGCCCCTGGTCATTGCTCTGATGTGCTGTATCGACAGCATGCTAGACATTGCAGCTAGAGGAAAAAGATCTTGGTCCCCAAATCAAACAGGCAAGATGCTAGGAGCAACCCTTGCTGATTTCAATGGGACAATAACTATCCTGTGCTCTGTCAGGGTAGTACTGAAGGCCTGGAACAAGTGGTTTCTCTGTTGTTAACATTCTGTAATGAAATCTGGTGCTTTTCATTGCTATTAACAAATGGCTGCCGAAGCTGGGAGGCCGCTGTTATGAGTTAGGGGTCATTCATTCTCTAATTAATTCAGTAATTCTTCATGTGCTCCCGGGGTAGTTCTAGAGCAAATGAGTTGACATGTAATTAATACATAAAAGAGCTTCTTCCCTCCTTTATCGCCTCCCCTTCTCCAATGGGCATCTGCAAACGGGTTTGGAAGTCTCCTCATGCACCAAGGCATGGGGCACTGCTCCTGGCCATGGCAGAGGGCACAGGGCTGCAGAACAGGGAAGCTCCTGTTCTTGCCTCCCACAGGAAAGGGAATGTCACAGGGCAGAGGAGAGGATGAAGCAGACTCCACAATGCAGCTGGGCACAAGGCCACAGGCTGCCAGCATCACGCTGGGAAACACTGTTCCCTTGTACCTACAGAATGCTCAGCCCCGTCCTGGGACAGGAGATGTTCATTCTGTAGCCAGGAAGAAGCAGCAGGTGATGGGAGGGATGCTCTGGTGCTGAGATGACATTTGCCAGCACATTTACAAGCACCTTGGTGCATTTTCTGCACAAGGATGTTGGGTGTTCAAATGCTTGTCCTCCCCTTAGTGTTATGATGAGAAAGGTGAGACCTAAGAGGACAACCCCAGTCTCTTATGGGCTGGACAGTGTCTCTTCTACTGTCCCACAAGCACGGTGTGCACGCAGATAAGGGAAGGAGGTTTATGGTTGCAGCAAGGGTTTTCTTTTCTTCTTTGCTATGAATTTAATGTCCACTGCAAATGTAGATCTCTCCATCTGGAGGAGAAACAAGCGCCTGCATTGTCTGCTCTGCATAGACGTGATAACTCATTCTGAAGGACAGGGATGCACCACTCCATGCAGCACTTGCTTGAGTCCTGATGAAGGACAGGACTGCCACAACAGGCAAATCCCCTCACTGCTCTGGGTCAGGGGTGGAAAGGTGATCCCTCTTCTCCTGCATGTAAAGGACCAGTCCAGAAAAGGATCGATTCTCCTGTGCCCTGGGAGCATGAATCTGGCCCCAGAGCAGGCAAAGATGTCTTTGCCACCTCCAGCTCTTCCCATCCCCTTGCAGATGAGTCCACAGTGACTGACTTGCACAGTGCTTGTGTGAAGTGAGCTGTGGATCCCTTGTTACAGAGAAACAGAGAAATCATTTCTCTTGCTTTCTGTAACCCTCTCTGCCCTTGGCAACATTGCTCTCTCCCTCTCCTTTGTCACCTAAACAAGTTTTCTCACCCAGCCTTCTGTAACACCTTCCTTTCATTGGGAACCCTGCCTCTGTGAGCATGGGTTTAATCTCTAACATGGTTTTGTAGTCATGATGGCTGTGGAAAAAGATAAAATAACTCAGCCATTTGGATTCATGCTGTTTTAGTGCTACCTTATCACATGAACTTCTGCATGGGGAGCTGGATGTGGAAAGTGTCCTTTCATGTGTCCTTTCCACCGTTTTCCATGCAGTCATGCAGCTAGAGTCCGGAGCTTGGGCACGTCTCTGTTCAAGCGGCTTCACATGAGAAGCAGAGATGCTGGAGAGTGAGCATGACCCCTCTGCTGTCATGTAGAATATCGAGGGTACAGGTTCAGCTTCCCTGGGAGCATGGAGCACCAGCTCCACCATCAGGCAGGGTGGTGCAGAGCAGAGCTGAGAATAGCTCTGATGATGATGCGGGTGCCACCACTCTTCATCCATGGCCTGTCATCTTTTTTGGCCTTGGCAACGCCTAACACCTCCCCGGGTGCTTTCCAGAATCTGAATCTTAATCCCATGTACCCCTGCCGTTGCTTTCTCTTTTCCTGCCTGCTATTGGATGCAGCACTCTTGGTCATCTACATCTCATGTCCACCATCTGCCCCTCTGTCTCATCCTCCTGTGCTGTCTGTTGAGGTTTTGGTGAAGCTTCAGTTCAGTTTCGCCCTTGTGCTGGTTTCTATCTCTGCTTCTCAGTAATGCACGTGGGCCAGGTCAACCTTCTGTGGCACAGCCTGGCCCGCTGCTGACCCTTGGATACTGCATGGAACCAACAGCCTGATAAACAGGGAACAAGACTCAGCTCTGAATCGCAAAGGCTTCAACTTGTGCATTGAGTTAGAGGGAGAAAGCTGCCAGCAGGCACTCACTAGCAGGCTATTTCTGCTTTGAGGAAGCTCATGAAATATAAACCACACATGGCAGTAGACTTCTCCCTGTCCTTCATGCTTATGGGGGAATAAATGCTTTTCTTTTCAGCTCTAGTGAATGCAGGGCTGAGCCTCTCCATCTGAAAGCTCTGGGTTTGCTATGGAAACCCGTCCTTGTTATGACAGCTCTCCAGTCCTCATCCAGGGAAGAATCAGAGACAAGGCTCCTGGGTTGGAAACAATGAACATGTGAGAAGCACAGAACCTCTTCTGCACCTCGCTGGGGCAACTACCTCCCTGCTTGGTTGGCCTTGCTCTCAATCTGAGAGGGCAGTAATGGAGAGGGGCACTCAGCACATCATAAAGCTCCGCATATTGCTTATTTCTAAACAGATCCTTTTCTTCCTTTCTAATCCTATTCTTTATTTTTCTTCTTTTTTAGTCCTGCCAGAAAGGAATGTATAGCAATATAAGCCACAGTGTTTTAAAGAGACAGCACACTTACAAACAAGGATATATGTAGTTAAAAGTTTGCACTCTGCTGGATTATTCCTGCTTTTCTACTTCTCAGGAGACAGAGCTTTGCAGGGACCTGGCCTTCTGCCCCTGGGGATGACTGTGCTCTGCAGCGGGCTGTGGGTGAGAATGAAAAGCAGGACAGTCCTGCAGGGCACTTGCCTCTCATTCTCAGACATCTCTGTCACAGGCATGATGCTCAGCAGAGATGCTGTGCAACGATCAGCAGTGGAGGAAGGCACTGGGGGTTTGCCTACACACATTACTGAGCCACTTGCCTCTGCTTCCAGGAGTGTCCATAGCTGAGCAGACATCTGCAGAGCCAGGAGACAGCAGAGAGGAGGGTCGGTAAAGCAGCAAGGCATCTAGCAGGGCTAAACCTGCTGTGCTCAGTGTCCACACAAGTTCTTACTGAAGATCCTTGCAAAGGTGTTACTTCAAACAAAGACAGAGCAGCCCTGTATGGATGTGAACATCTGAACTGGTTGTCCAGCAACATTTATTTGACTAAACCTAATAAACTTTGCATTCACAGACAATGGAGCCCAGAGCATGATGGCTCTCTTTCTCAACACCTGCGCTTCCTCAGCTGAGTCTGTAGCCCAGACTGGTTGGATCCCCTCCCCAGAATTAGAATAGTGAAATACAACTGCAAATATAAGTTAATATCTGAGATTTGTTGGTGTGACCAAATCCATGCTTGCATTGGAGCTGGCCATTGAAAAGAGTGAAACAGGATTTCCTCAGATTTTTGGCTGCCATGGATCATTTGCAGGACCTTTTCTGCGGGGTCCCTGGCCCCACAACAACCCTCCAGCCAGTCCCCATTGCTGCTGCAGCCAGGAGAGCCTGTCCTGCTTCCACAGCTGACACCAGGTCTGTAAATCACTGCACCCCTGTCCTACCTGCCTGCCCTCCCCAGGAGTACTTAAATCAACTTTAAATGAGCTCTTTTAAGGAAATGTAGGCAATCAGTGGTGAATTATTGCAAGGCACAAAGGCTTTCTTAGAAGCAATGAGCACTTATTGGTCATCTGGACTCCAGAAGGCACAGCCCTTTAAATCAAAACCCTCAGGTCGGGCTAAGCAAAAGCCTCTGCTACGCTTCCTTGAGCAAAGTCTGTGAGTGCAGGTTGTCAGCACTTTCCTCCCTCCCTGCTGTCCTTTCAAACCATCCACTTCAATACGATCCCCATGTGTTCTGCTCCCTCTTTTCAAGCTTGCTTTTGTGAACCGTTTTTCAGCCTGAGGACAAGGTTTACTCAGTCTCTGGCTGGTTTTGGGACCTTCTCAAGCTCTTTCCATGCTACCCTGCTTGAAGCCACAGGGAGGCCAGCCCAAATCAGAAGATCATGGTAAACGGCTTGGGAAAGGGGTGTCATTCTCTTCAGGGGCGTGCTGTGATTTATGATCTTGTCATTGAGCTTTTCCTCATCCGCTATGTTTGCAAACAGCAGCTACAAACCACAGCTTTGAATAGGGAAGGGAATTCTCAGAGAAACCACAGCGTGGAACATTTCATTCACCTCCTTTAGGAGATTTGGGGAGATAGATGAGTTAGCATTTTCATCTTCCTTGCCATCTGCAACTTCCAGCTTCCTTTTTAACAAGCTGCAAAGAGCTATTTCCCCATTTCCACACACTTCTTGAAGTAGAGTGTGGCTGTGATAGATTACTTGACTTCTCTTTCTCTTGCACAGATCATGGAACCAATTTTACTATTTCTGCTCTTACACTGACATCCTGAACCAGTCTTAGTGCACTATTCAGCACTAAGTCAAAGGTACTATTTGCTTAGAAAAGTAGAGCTCATGCCACTGTTACAGTGAATTTTCACATAGCAATAGGGCAGCTCTGAATGCTGATACCACAGACAGTGACTCCCTTTAACTATACAGGATGAACACAGCTTCCTGAGTCCTACAATCAAAGTAGGCTCAGCCCTGCACAGGTCCTCTACCCATCACCAATTGGTGAGGATGGTTACACGGAGCTTGCCAGTTTCTTCACCAAGTCATGAAGAATCAAACAACCTTTTACCCACTGTTTCTGTAAGTTCTGCAGTGTTAATTTTACTGAAGTGAACAGTTATGCTAATTTTGAAGATGCAAAAATCTGTTTTTAAACCCAGTATGCACTGCTAAGCTGGATGTGCCCACCTCTTTCTTCGTAGCCTGTGGCCTTGCCACGTAGTACAGTGAAACAGTGTCTGTAGCAACCAGTGTCTGCACAAACGGAAGCCCACGAATATGATCTTGTACTGACTCTTTTAAGATGAAATTTCTATACCTATCTCTGCCACAAACTTGCTGTGTGACCTTGAGCAAGTCATGAGATCTCACTGACTCATGCAAATATCTGAAAAAGGGTACTGCAAGGCTTCAGTATCTGCAGATGATTATTATATGCATATATCCTCATCACCGTTTTCATTACTATTTGCATCACCTGTTCTTTCACTTTCATTCCAGAGATGAAGGAGAAAGTTCAATGGAAATATACAAAATAGATACCGTTTCTGTGGAAAAATATCGACTATAGCTGCTATACCTCCACTTTCTGCCAGACAAGGGTAACCTTCCAAGTTGCCGTAAATAGACAATACTCCACTGCAATGATCAGTGGTGGGACAACATGCATCTGCTGACGATGTAGTTCATTATGTTCACTATAATGTCAGGCCACACGAAATAAGGATGAGACTAATTAAAACCCACTCTACTGTCAGGAAATAACAACTGAGATAACATGTTGTACGTAACTATGATTGCTTATAACATACTCAGCCAGAGGGACCACCTAAGACTGAGAGAACTGGATTATCTAGATAGCACAGAGACCAGAATACAACCAAGAACACTGTGCTGAATCATCAGCTGTTATTACAATGGGAACAAAGCTCTAAATCTGTGGGACTTTACACTTAATGCTACTCACACATCAGTAATGAGAAGTTGCACACTGAACATCGATACATTGAATATCAACTGAGGAAAGGAAGGACAAGCAGGATACTTTTCCCACTCAAATTTATGTGCAGAAATTCTAGTGGCATTTCTATGGCCATCACCCATCAGCTCCAGAGACTGTCCATCAGTCCTGCATTGTATGCAAAGAGATTCTGTCTTCGGTTGTGGT
>JAVHNF010019797.1:0-11228 GCA_034783455.1 Micropsitta finschii | reverse complement strand
AAAAGGAAGCAGAGACAGGACACCCGACCCAAACTAGCCAAAGAGGTATTCCATACAACAGCACGTCATGGCCAAGATGTAAAATGAGAGTTACCTGGAAGGCTAGTTCAAGGCCAGCAGGTGGTGAGTGGTTGTATTCTCTTCCCTTGTTATTTCCCTTATTATTGGTGGTAGCAGTAGTGGTTTCTGTTATACTTTAGTTACTGGACGGCTCTTATCTCAACCCATGGGAGTTACATTCTTTCAATTCTCCTCCCCATCCCTCCAGGAGAGGGGGGAGGAAAAGGGGGGTTGGTGTGAGCAAGGACTGCATGGCTGATTTACGAGTGAGCTTAAACCATGACACAGGGATAAAGTCCTGTTAAGCAGGGGGATATCTGTTCAGTGCTCAGAGTGCACTGAAAATATAAGCTCTTTTGCCTTTCACTGGTTATGAAGAGCCAATGTCTTCTTTCTAAGACTGAATAAAAAATATTCATAGAACTATTTGTAGTAACCCCCATTTAAGTACTATAAATATCTTCTGGAATTTCAAGTACAAAGTTTTCCCAAATGTTAAAAATGTTTGTGAAAAATATCCTTCTGGTTGATTTTTGAAATCCATATACTTCCTACTTACCTCAGTTACGTGCCTTGGCTTTACAGACAGTCATTCTAGAAGAGAAAGCTGTCCTTAAGATCATCACAGGTTATCTGGTATGTTAAGTCTATAATTTAGACTACTATACTTAGTCAATATTTTTTGAAACCTACTAGAATGATAGTAATGTCTCTTCTACTTTCCTGTTGGTAGGCAAAAGCAAAATAACCAACAGAGCTGTCCAATAAAGAAGTAGGAGATTGTGCTTCAACTACTGAACAGATAACACCAGTTTTGCAAAAACGTGACCACCAGACTGGGGTTAACCACAGCTTAAGGCTAGACTTAGTTAAGGGTTTCTGAGATAAAGTTGTGATCCATGATTAATTCTTTGAAAAGAAGTCAGAGCTAGAACTGGGGCTGGAAACCATCAGTTTGTAGGCCATTATTCAACAGCACAATAAATCCCAGGCTATGTCGGATAAAAATTAATAAATCCTCTGGTCACACAATCTAGAGTACTAGGCACATTTTACCATTTAAAATTTTATGTATGGGATAACTAAATTTTGACTTGTCACACTTCTCTCTGGATAAAACAGTGCTACTCCAGCTGGGACAAAGCCTGCATAGTAGCTTAAAGTTAATGAAAACTTCATATTATGTCATGGCCAACTTGATAAATAAGCCCATACCTGGTTAAGAACAAATGCATGCCTTTGGGCAAACTGTCTGTGCAGAAGGGTTGGTATTGCAGTGACATGGCCACAACTGAAGCTTACAGTTTCAGCAGTACCTCCAGTACAGAGCAAGGGAAAGAAAAAGGGTTCTTTAGCTTGAAAGCCAGGTAGAGGGAACTCTGACTCCTGCTATTCTACTTATTTTGCTGTTAGGTTACTTCTCAGTTAGGAGTGAGGACCATAAAAAGTCCGAGTTAACCTTTTTCTTTGTTCTTGATGTTGCTGAAAGTATTCTTCTTTTCAGTTTAATTAAGTAATCTCAATTGTTCCACACCTGTAGCTCTTACTCTAATAACTAGCAGCTTGAAAATTTTATTTGAGGATGTTCCTGTTTCCAGTAGACCACACAGATAATAGAGTTCCTCATTTAGAGGAAAGAATGGAGCTTGAATGACATGATACCTTTTTTTCAAACCCTCTTGCCTGTTGTTGTTTTTTGTTGGTTTTTTTTTTCTATGTTAATTCTAATGCAAATTCTTATGGAAAAAATTGAACGCTATGAACATTCTTCAGACTGTACTCTACAGAAGGATTCAAGACTTTAAGAAGCTTTGGAAAGAAATGCGGTTAATGATTCAGAATTATGTAAGCTACTTATCTCAAGAATAATTTGGTTTGATGTTTCTGTTATTGCCAGATTTTATGCTGGTAATGGAATAGATGCAGATGAGGAAGAACATTTCTAAGTTGTCTTAATTGCTGCAAGTAAAATTTTGCCCTTTTGAAGATACATATAAAAAGTGAATGTCTTCATGTGAATACCAGAAGGTCAGTTAAATTAATTGATGTTCTACTCTATTTTTCTTTTATATTAATTTATTTTAGGACACTCTGCTTCTTGCTGTTGGAAGGGGCAGTTATTTGCTGGAAAATACATTACATATTGTGCATATTGCTGAACCTAAGTTCATACCCTTATTACGTTCAGTCCACTTACAGTAAAGCTTTTAAAATTTTCTGTGAGTTTGATATAGCTATAGTGAAGATGATCATAAAGATATATGTACCACTCCATTATTATTCTAACTAGCATTCTGTCAATATGAAAAGGGCAATAATTACGTGTAATGTAAGACTCCATTTGCCTTTGTTTTTTATTATTGCTAAAGTAACATAGGGGTACTCAAGTCCATTTGTATATTAGTAGAAATCCTACTAATGGTTCAGCCAGTGACTGTTCTAACACAGAGAGATACACATGACAGCCAGGTCATGCTTTCTCTTATCTAGTTGGTTGAAACAAAACCTGTTTTAGTTCTGTATCTGAGATGAAAAGAACAAAAAAAAAAAAACCCAAACCCTGCATTCTCTTTTTTTTGTAGATCTTCAAATGGATGCTTGCAGTGAACTCTCATCTAATTTCAGGCATTAAAAATGCATCTGAACTTTATAACAGCAGGAGATGCATAATTTAGAAAAAAATTATACTGTATCTTATGTATCTGTTCTCCTGTTTGAAGTCATTTTGCATGTGAATAATGTAAATTCACATTTAATTTTCCATGTTCCAAGTGTCGATACATTACACAGCAAGTCATTGGCTAAAAGAGAAAGTTTTTTATGTACTAATACATGAAAAGATATTTATTGACTGATACAGTGCATCAAAATCCAATTAAGGTCTGAACTTCAATAAAAATATAATGGTCTTTATTAAAACAAGAAATAAAAGATAAAATATAGGTAAAAATATTTGGTGGGAAAATGTAAAATCTCTGAAAATTGTGATATTAACAGGATATGTGGAATATATAGAAGTTCACACATTGAACATGACATAGGAAGGGGAAAGTACATCTTTAAAGAAATTGGCAATTCATCATTAGGGGAGAGTTCAGTTCATTGTTTTAATGCTTAGAAGGAGCACTAGGGTCAAATTAGGAGAAAAATATACCAAACCAATTGTTATTACAAAGCTGCATAATTGAATGAAGCAATGAGAATGGTGTGCCTATTTTTCATTTAGTAGCAGCCCTTCACAAAGTACTTTTGCATTTGGGGTCTGTTTGTGTTTTCATAAAAGAAACATTAAACCTGAAATTTCAATTTCTAAACATTTGTATCTTGTTTCAGACATAACGCTAGAAGAAAACATTTTACCTGAAAAAAAAAAATAACAGGCTTACAGACAAAACCAGGATCCATCAAAGTGAATGATAAAATATCCAGTTAACTCTGCAAAGCCAGAATATTTCTCAAATTACTTAGTAAAACTGAAGAAAAACACTACTGCTTTGTATTTTTTTCTCCAAAGAAAGCAAGACATTCTGTGAAATGTAATCCAGAATCACTCATTTGAAACAGGCAGTATAATCTTTTTGCACCATTTAGTTCAGTGAAAGCACTTTATCTTGATTTTTATATCTTCCATGTTTTCTTCAGCACAAACTTGCCAGTCTATAGTTAATCTACAACAAATTTGAAATAAAATGTACTGATACTACTCCTGCACTAAGGTATTCTGAGTTTCTTTAAAACCATGTTTTATTGACCCTGATAAATTTGAGTTACAAAAAGCAGTTTTTTCATAAAATTATGGGTGGCATCTGTGAGCCAATGGATGCCAATTTATGACCTTAGGCTTCCTTCCACTTATTCCTTCCCCTTATTCATCTCCAGGGTCATGTAAGACGTTAAATGTTTAAGGTAAGACATTAAAATCATATCAGAGAGAGGTGGCTGAAGATTAGATACTGAGATTCAATCCTTTATAACTTTCACCTGATGAAAACAAAACTGCCTGTCAGACAAAGGAAGATATCTCCCCACGTCTTTATTTAATATTGGTTACAAAAATACGTTACAAGCTATTTGAGAAACAGCTCTACAGGTAACAACCAACATGAAATAAACTATAATGTTATTTGCCCCACTGGGAACATCTCCAAATATTTGGTCAAATCCTGCATAAGACAGAAATGAAATACTAATCTCTGAGATCAGAACGTGTCAAAGGTTTTTTTGTCTTAAAAAATCTTTTTCTACACCACTCCCTCCACCCCCCCAATATACCTTTGTACAGGGGAACAAAGTTATCACAGATTTAGTTATGCAAACTGCTCTAGTTATTTACAGTTGCATTTTCCAGTACAGATGAAAGGTAATGCTAAGTGAATGTGTATGTTTACATACCCAGTATACACTTACAATGCAGTGCGCAGCCTGTATAAAGATACACCTTGGTCAGAGTCGTTCCTGGTAGCAGTGGTATTACAGCTCCACAGAGTATGTGCTGCTTCACAGGTTCTTGGCTGAAGTAGCACATCCAGGTTAGCTTGAGCATGTTTGTGTAATTTGGAATTATATTTGTGTATTACAAATGTGTAAACAAGAGGACACAAGTGATGAAGGGAGAGCAGGATATAATATCCTGGCTTAACTTTGGAGAGACCAGAAAGCAGAGAAGCGACAAAGCACTTTCTATAGGATCTGTTCAGGTATCTGAGAAAGGAAGACAGTATGTTGGGTATGAACAGTTTCAGACAGGAGAGTTCACTTTTGATTTCCAGCAGGTAGGATCCATTTATTCTGTGAGAGGTCAGTTAAGGTTTAAATATATTATGTATATACACAAAATATATACATATATTGTATATGTCAAGGTTCCGTGTGCATTGTATATAGAACCACTATTCTAAGCTATTATTCATTGATAAAGTTTACATCTAATGTATACATAACATGCAATACAGGTATACATAAATAACATCAGAAAACATTATACAACCATGTCATTAGAAGTCTTATACATACATACATACATACATATGAAAAAAACTATAACAAATCTAACTACACAGTGTACTGGACATTAAGAACTCAGTACAAAGTAATGAATATTTGCTGAGTATTTTTTGATGACCTATATTCTCAGCTCTTTTGTTTTGCATATAAATGATTCATCCCACGTATGGCACCTGTCTTACTTGTGATTGCCAAAGTAAATTAAGAGGCTATTCAGAAGTATTTCTGAGTAGAGAAAACACGCTTTGTGGGTCAGGAAATCTATGTTTGAGATAGAAGATATACTAGGAATAAAGAACCGAAACCTTCTACAAAAAAGTAAGGCTTCAATACCACAGATAGCAAATTTCCAAGATCACAATATATGTTGCTAGTGCATTTCACTATGTGAAGAGGCCTTAATAAAGTCCAGTTTATAGGTGTACACTTGCAATGTACGCTAAGAAATCCTTGTGAAAAGTGTAGCAAAGTGAATAGAACAGAAATGTTAGATGATCTGATTTTGTATTCCTCTTCTAGTGACATGAAGTTGCTAAGTAATGTAGACACTTCAAAGTGTGCTTTATGTGATTATTTCATACTGCTGCCTATAATGCGTACAGCTGTGGGAAAGGCATTAATAGCACTGTATCACAGAAGATAAAAAAAGCTCAGGTAATAAAATATTGAAAAATGTATTCGTAGTTCATGTTGGTATTTGAATCTCTAACCCTAATTGTGGTGAAAGTGTTATAAGTAGACACCTACTTCTGCTTCATAATGTAGTTGCTAAAGAATTAGGTCATTAGGTTTATTTGAAGCCTGGATTTATACTTTGCATTTTTACTTCATTGTTAGATAAAGCAACAATCTGTTATGTAATAACCTTTTGATATCTCTGAAAGACAGAGATGGAAACTTACAGATACTTGCCATTCTAATGGTGTTAGAAATAAAAGGATACTTAAAAGAAATTTTAGTAACACAGTAATTAAGAATAATTAGTGCTAGTGACAGTCAAACCTCCTAAGTATTGTTCTTTGAGCTTTGATCAGGATGCAGCACCTGACGGTACCTCATGAGAGATGGCTTGCTTTTCATGATGTTTCCAGCCTTTCTGGATTTTGTAAGGACAGTGATGCTTCATGTTATTTAAACAATTCCCTTATTAACTGTTTCACAGCTTTGCTCATAGCCTTTGTTGTAACCGTTCTAGTTCTCACAAGAACATTGAAGTGCAAAGGCAGGTAACATTGTTATGACTATAAGAAGTAATAGATGCTGCAGAGCCATCTTGCACATGTCCTGTACACTACTCTTCACTGGACAGCAAGAGAGTAGATATTTTACCATAAAAAATTCATAGTGTTTCGGGTCTTAGAAGGCGCTTTACTTACTACTGCAAAATAATCTACACACAAAAAATATTATTATTCTGTTAAGACTAATACACAGATTTAGCCAAAGGCAGCACGACTATGCCAAGGTTTCCTAACATCCCACTGTCTCTGCAGCTGGAAACAAGCAGACTACGTACCACAGCACTGTCTTCTGTTCTTCTGATGACAAAAAAGTAAAATCTCCAGGCATCAATACAGCAATCCTGACAGCAGCCAATGGCAGGTGTGGGCAGAAAAGGCTCATAGCTTTTCATTTTGTATGTAACCACAACTCTTCCTTCCCAGTATACCCCTGCAATTCCCTAGCTAGAGTCTTAGACTCCTTCCTCTGTCAATATTCAGGTGCTCTTGCTTCTCTTTCTTGGACTTAAATATCTAAATAAGACAGCATGTTTCTTCATGTGATAACGGTACACACTTGCCTGTCACCTACTTCCAGGAAGCATAAAGTTACAGAAATTATTTGAGGGTTTTTTTTATTTCTTATTCAGGCTTCAAGACAAATTATGTTCAGACTACCATTTATGAGCTATTGTTAAGTCCCAGAGACAAAACTAACACCAGACGTTCCTTGAGCCTCCAGTCCTGTATTTGGCTGTTGCCAACTTTCTCTCCTTTAGGGTCTCAACAGCTGTGTTTGTTTGGGTTTTGGGGTTCTTTATTATTTTATTTAAATCAAGAATGTCATGCTATCTTTCTGAGCAGCCGAGAAATCACCATACATATTTCCTCACCAGGAGTAAAATCTATATATAATGATGTAATTGATCTAGCAATTTTGCCTTTTGCCATTACTCACTTTTGTTTAATACTTTCCAGTTGCTCATATTTGCTTCTTTAATTCTGATTAATATCCCTTCACAATCAAATTCTTCATAATAGTATGTAATATATATTCTAACCCCAAATATATATGTGGTCTCATCCTGTTTTATTTGTCTTAGAATGCAAAAACTAAAAGGTAGTGTTTCTGTTTTCCTTTACATGCCTACAGTATAAATAATCAAATAATTAATCATGGTGCCTTTGAGGAAAAAACAATGTCTGAGAAACACACTGATACGAAAGCATTTCATAAAATATAAGAATACACTGTACTCCATTAAAGTCAAGGAGGAAATTTAGCACTGTATATAAATCTAGAAGTGAACTGATAATACTTTACTTTCCCTACATCAAAAAACAGAATATGGATGAAGATTAAAGCACAGAATGAATGGAAATACTGCTACAGTGTGCAGCTACAGGTGAGATTCACTGCATCTGTGGAAAGTCTTTATCTTTTGTCTCCATGTGAAAAGCTGGATAGGTCAAATACATTTCCTGCTGGGGAAGTTGCTGCAAAACCCTAACTTAGCAGCAACCTATTTCTGTGGACTGAAGTGCTCTGTAAATAAAGGGCCTATATGGAAGCAGACTGATGAGGTGTCAGCAATTATCTTACAGGAAGTAGTAATTAAATCAATGTGCCTTGCAGTAACTAAATGACCTTTTTTGAAATCCAAATAGTTCCCTCTATCCATCTCTATACTGCTCATCACTCTGCCTTTCCACACCTAAGCCTATTTCTCAATGCCTTTGATATCATTTGTATTTGTAGCTTCCCTCATGCTGCTTATAAACAGTGTGAAGACTGCAGGTAATTCTATCTTAAGACTATACCTTGTTTACCCCTCTCTAAATTCCTCTTTCCTTTAACACTCATGAATTGTCCAAATCACAATAAAACACTGTTCTTACATAAGATAACAATATTACACTATAACAGTGTTATAATTTGGTAACCAAGTATGTAGGAAATATTACATCAATGATTTTAATGGGAAAGGAAAGAAGAAAAGAACAGTTGTTCTCTTCCACTATAAAAGGAGACTTGCCCTCCTCAGGGAGGAGAAATGCTTTTAAACTAATATGTGTTTCTTAAGACTAGTTTTTGCCTATTTTTCATTAGTTTGTATCTGAAGTAAGGTAGTTTGGTTTGTTACCCTGTCATAGATTTATTGTTTCAACCTTTGTCCTTTGATTTTGTATTCAGAATAGCTTCCCTTTTTTCAGCTGAACCTTTGGGCAAAAATCAGTAAATCAAAAAGTTGTTGACAATACCCCAAGAACTTAGAATGTGCAGAGCACCTGTTCTAATATTTTAGAAATAAATTTGGACTTCACCTTAACGCTTTAAATTCATACTCTTTCTGTAGCTGTTTAGCTGTAGGATTCTACATAAGTTAGGATAAGCATCTTTTTTCATATTCATTTTGGCAGGGCTGGTTAGCATGTGGTATCTGCCTAGATTTTGCTTCATCAGTAGTTTTGATATCTGCACTTTGTCAGAACTGTTTAATTTACTGTTATGAAGGGAGCAGCCTAGACTTAATTCATGCTGGGTTTGTTGGTTTTGGTTTTTGTTTTTTTTTTTTTTTTGCATTTGCCAAAATAGCTGGAAGGCAGAGTTATTACTAGATTCAAAGGCACTGCTTTCAGATCCTATTTCATCTAATAATTTCAGACTCAGACATCTCATAGCTATCTAAAAAGGAAATTAATTGAAAGGAAATAAAACAACACAGCATTCACTCAAGTGTTCCTGTGTGTAACATTCATACACAGTTTGAATTCATTCTCTTAATTTTCTCTTGAATTTGGTTCTAAAAGGCAACTAAAACTGCCTTCATCACAAAACAGAAACTAGTCCAGATGTCAGCTTTCTCCTATATCCACTGTCTGAGCTAACTTACAACTACTGTTTTTTTTTTTTCCTGTTCTAATCTACGTTTTCAAATGCTACTGCTAAATGCTATTTAATTGCCTCATTGCTTCTTTATTTTAAGAAAAGTGATTCACTGCAGACAGCAGTGTGATGTAGCAGTATCTACAGTAGCTGAGGATGTCAGAGGCAGCTCCTGCAGGCTCCATGTGACTAAGCTGTCTTGCTCGTCTCCCTGTGAGCTCACTGGTCTGTGTTGGCATATGCTGTCTCAAGGAGAAGAAAAAATATTTGGATTACATAAAAAAGCCTCACCTATCAGTAAGCTTATTCAGAGGAATTGGTCATGGCACTATTGAAATACCAAAGCCTAAGATAAAGGAAGAACTTATTCTAGTTAGCCTTTCTCTCTTTGTAGACATGTAAGGCAGAAAAATCTATGACTTACCTAAATGGAGAGGTTGATCGAAGTTTCAGGCATACCAAGATCCTACAAATACTGCTTAATGGAAAATACAACTCTTTCTCATCCTCTGTATTTCAAGTTATTCATTACATTTGCCCTGTATTTCAGTAATGTTTCCTCCTTATTTAATGGGCTAGATTTAAAACGGAAATTCAAATTATTACTTCATATTACAAAGTAAGCCAGGAAAGATTTCTTGTGCGAAACAACCTGAATTTCTCCTGTTCTGCATTTACCCCAGCAGATGTGGCAGTAACCTATGCATCCTACCATCTTGACTAACGATATTAGGTGAGCATTTAATTTCATTTCATGTATTTATTTATTTATTTCAGCACATTACATTTCCTTTTGCCTAAGAATAATTGTAATGGTTTTTCCAGGCTGCTTCTTTGAAGAGACCATAACTGACATAGTTCTAGCTAATAAGAAAGAGTAACCATACGAAACTCACTGACATGTCCTCACTGCCTAGTTACCGATGAATGATAATCAAAACAGGTTTGTCTTAGGGCAAATCACATGACTTTGAAGGACCATTTGTAGTAGTGCTGCTTGAAGAAAAATTAAGAACTTTTTCTATATAAAACTGTTACCTAACTCAATTTTGTTTTATTTTTGGACTTGCTGGACTTCAATAATTTACTTATATGAACTTTAGGGAAACTTCCTTTATCTTAAGATGTGAAAGGAAGCTGAAAATGTCTGTTTAATGAAAACTTAAAGGAGTAGGTTTTGCTGTGGATACTCCTATGAAATGTCCTTTTCCTCTTCTTCCTGCTTCATTAATCTGGTCAGGGAAATGCTACTCTCAACTGAGCAAAATAGGTTCTGAGAATTTCTCCATTATGACAAGTGAACTCCCAAGTCACCTACTACCTACCTACCTACTACCTACTCAGTACTCTCGAACAGTTTCTTTCAAGAATATTTTTTAAATGTTTCCTTTTTGATGGACATAAGAATTCCTGGTGGAATGGAATTGTTTTGATTCAGCTGCACCATAAAGCTTCAGAAATTTTGGAAATTCAAGGAAATTTTGAACAATTTCTTAGATAAACATGCTGCTGTTATACTTATGCAAACAGAGTGTTTTCTTGTTTTGCTTTCAGGGCTCCACATACTTCATACAGGTTTAGCTCTGGAGCACAATTTCATATTACTGCTGAGATACAGGCTTGCTTCTTCTTTCCAAAACTAGAGATTTCTTCTGATGTCCATACACAAGGATTTTTGACCCTTTAGGTGACTTCTAATGCAGGGACAAATGCTAAGTCAACAAATACATACAGTGGTTATTGTACTAAACACTATCAGGTGTCTCAGCTATTTTGAGAACTTTTACATCTGCTTTTAAAGTGAGATTGTTCTCTGACATATTTATTTCATCTGCAGGATTCCCTTTCACTGATTCGTTTATAATTGTCATGGTTTAAGCCTAGGCCGTAAATTAGAACCATGCAATCTACTTCCCCCCCCCCTTTCTTCCCCCCGCTTCTGGAGGGATGGGAAGGAGAATCAAAACAATGCAACTCCCTTGGGTTGAGATAAGAACAGTTTAGTAACTAAGGTATAACACAAATCACTACTGCTACCACCAATAATAATAATGATA